>JAKCPI010005284.1:0-84460 GCA_023213315.1 Euborellia annulipes | reverse complement strand
TGAGTCGGAACAAGCGCACATAAGTAGTCGAAACGTTGTACAATCTATATAAATAATTAATACAAAATGTGGTGTATAATTAAAAACTTCCATAATAATAATACGAACCATCAAAGTTTTAAAAAAACATATGCGTGACAATATTTACATTTTTTAGATGATTGAGAAAGCGAACGCTATGTTCGGGTTGTGATATGTAATTTGAAAAAAAACAAACGCTTAATAAGCTTAACCCGTTTCCAATATAAAAGTAAACATTTCTTAAATTCTTTAAATCTATAGATATAGGAGTAAAATAAACACTACTAAAATTATATTATCTTTAAAATTTGTTTTAGGTTAGCAAAGCATTGACATAAATACCTGCCCGCCCGCTTTCGAGCCTTTCCCTTAATAATTAATAATCTGGCTTATTATGAAACACCCCTCTTAAAAAGAAAAGAAAATAGACAATGAAGCTACAAAACTTTCTCGATCTACAACTGTCCAATTAAGGGCTGGGAAAAGTTTTGCAACTTTGTTATCTTTTTACTTCCTCTTACCTCTATATATATGTTAATTAGGGTCCGACCGAAACAAGATTTTCAGCCGAAACCGAATATTCGACCTCACTCTTAGTTTCGGCCGAAACCGAAACTTGTATTTCCTATAAAAAAATTCATATTATTTTAACTTTTTTTTTTTTTTTTTGAAATTTTTTCCCCTCCCGTGAAAATAATTTTACCTTTTTTTCGGGAAGACTAAATTTTTTTTTTCCCTCAATCATTTGACCTTTTTTTTTTGCATGCGAGTCTCATCCCAGATTTTCAGACTCAGGTTTGGCCGGCCGAAAGTTTCGGCTACTTTTGCCGAACATTGGCCGAAACCAGAATTTTTGGCCGAAACCGCTCGAATATTCGGTCGGTTCCTAATGTTAATATATAGAGAGAGAAAGTATTGGATTCATGTCAAAAATTCGATGTCGAGATTTTGATGGATCTTCACGTTTTGAGGTCCCCTGAGTCCAAAAAAGTGGTTTTCGCGACATGTCGCATGGTCTGACTGTGTGTCTGTGTGTGTTCAATTTTAAGCATGAAGGAATTGACCTAGGAGGTTGAAATTTTATATTTAAGTTAGGCACCCCCATGGGACGTGACACAAAGCTTTTGAACAAAATCGACCAAAGAGTATTAGTACTGTTGTATTTTTTCAGTATTTAATTTGTATATTTAATTTTAATTTACAAAATGTTTCAATGAGAACCAACGGTCGAAATCAGGGCCGGAACTAGAGTTTTTTATGGTTTTTATTTAATTTGCCGCCCCCTCCTTAAAATTCTCTATACAAAATTCATTTCATTTTACCTTTTTTTTAGTAAATCTTTCTTTAATTGCCGCACCCTGATAACTGCCGCCCGGGGCACAGGCACCCACTGCTCCCCCCCCCCTAGATCCGGCCCTGGTCGAAAGTTTAAACCTTAATAATGCATGAAAAGAAGAAATTAATGGCTGAGTGATAATAAACAGGAACAGGTAGATGAAGGCAGCCAGCAAAGAACAAAAACTTTATTTAAATATCGTTGACGTTTCGGGAACGCGTCGCTCCCATCTTCAGGACGATAGTCTTTTACTCTTGGTCAGTGCTGATGTTTCGGGTCCATTCAACAATAAATTAAGCCCAGGCACCTACTACGATTCTCATAGACAATTAAACATACATTTAATGGTAAATGCAGATTTGTGTTGCAATTTTGTATGACCTACATGTACATCAATCTGAACAACATTAACAATTTATCGACCTGAAGATGGGAGCGACGCGTTCCCGAAACGTCGACGATATTTAAATAAAGTTTTTGTTCTTTGTTGGCTGCTTAATAATGCATTTGATTGATTTTCATCCATATTTATTTCAAATGATTGGTAGCCAATATCTCTCAGAGAAGGGGTCAGAGGAATTAAAAAATTGAAAAGGTGATTTTAATAAATATGATTTCAAATGGCGTAAAAAAATTTTTTTAACAAAGATGTTATCTGTAATAAGAGTTACCTTTTATTTATTTATTTTTTTTTTAAGTGTGTCATTGCAATATAAATATCTCTTCTAGAAAAAGAGAAAAAAGGAAGAAGATTAGGAAATTGTATTTTATTTCAATTGAAATAAATACACATAATAAATATCAAAGAGAGGTTAAGATCCACTGGCCTCTTAAGAAAAAGTTATGCGAAAGTAGAAATAATAATAATAATAAGCTCTGTTGTTGTTGTTGTTGGTAAAAGATTATTTTATTGCTAGTTATTTACTTGTTTGTATTCAATTGCTTTCACACAAGTCAAATTAAATATGGAATTGTAATAGCTATAGATTTCTTTTTTTTAAAAGTTTGTCTTGTCCTTCCTAAATTAATAGATGAAAATCCCAATTTAAGAAACTGTTTCGGTTTTAATTAGATAAGGCTATCTTCAGTTCTTATGAGCATAAATAAAAATTTTAATAGGTTTGTTCGTTTAAAAAATGCAAACGGCCATGGCAAGCTATCTAGGTCAAAAGATGCAACTTTTGCTATCTGTTCGATTGAAGTCATGAACTTACAAAATGAGTTCTTAACCTAACCTAACCAGTTGTCATTTTTGTCTTGGATTATTTCAAATATTTTTATAACATTGATCTTTAAATAAATAAAAATAATAATAATAATAAAGAAAATGAATATAAAAAAATGAAAAAAATAAAGCCTAAAACTTACTTATCTTTTTTTATTTTCGATATTATTTTAATCGAGATGGATTGAGACAAAATGGTGGCAAAAGGTGGCCATTTACTAAAACTTTGGCGCTGAGATCGCTCTGCACAATTCACATTCGATTGGATCAATTTATGCAGCAAATTCTACATTTTCTGCCCCCGCCCAAATTTCAAACAAACAGAATGCAAGTTATGCTAGCGTGAACCTAGCGCACAAAATTAAACAAAAAGAATGCAAGGCAAAATGTGTAAATTATACTGCAATGGCAAACGAAACGAATAGATCTAATACATATCGTTTTATGCTCGTTTCAGTCACTATTTCTCCAGCTGTTGTATTTATTTACTTTGAAAAAAAAAAAAAACGTTATCTGAGGAAGTTGATTAATTTTTAACTTTGAAATATAGAACATTATTGTTAAAAATTTTAAATCATTTTTTGTAGGTAAATGAAGATGCATATCACAGAATCCATGAATTTGATTCAATTTGAACCATGTAAATTTGTACAGCAGGAATATTTCTGTAAAATAGCTGAAGGACAAACACCATTTATTTCCCCATAGGGAGGCTATTTTAATGTTGGGGTAGGTAAGTTATCAAAACGACCTATAGGCGGCATGAAGGTTTGTTACTCCCGTTCCCAAACAGCTGATGAAGAATCGTTTGTGTTTTTTGTGTCACTGTCACCTGGACATTAATTAATTAGTCTAAGCCTCTTTGATGACGCCTCTAACTAGTCACGAATGAAATGCATAATTAAATGTTTATATAACATTAGCGTTCAACATATAATTATTATTACGTTGCCTTTTCAAACAAGGCGAGACAAACGACATCCACGACCACAACCAACAACAGTACCCACGATACAGTACGTAGTTGTTACCGAAAATATAAAACGGTTTTCTTTTTCTATTAAATGAGCCTGTTAATTAGAGTCAGGGAGGTGGAAGGATGACTCCGTTTTGTTTTACTGATATTTGAGAGATATCATTAGCCTGCAGGTGACAGCCAGCCAGCCAGCCAGCCAGCTTCTCCTCTTGCTTTGATTACCGTTTAGTTATTACGGTTACTTTTTTATTTAAAATACATTCCAATTTTCTACTAAGAAGAATATATAAATATTTATTACAAAAAAAATTAATTTTTATATAGGTGTGTCCGACCGATCCCGTTTTTTTCCTTTTCTCTTTAATTTTTTTTTTAAATCTCGCTTTACAATAGAAAATTTTTTTTCTTATTCGCATAAAAATTTGAAATTGTTTTAATGGGATGTGATAAAAAGGTAGGTCTATTATGTTTATTCAAATGTGTCACAAATTATGGTTTTATTAAAATCCTTTTTTTATTTTTACCCTTTCGGCTACTAGGGGTTTCAAAATACATATATTTTAATTATAATATACCAATGACTACCAGGGGATATCAAAATCCTTTAATTATTACATTTTAAACAAATTTTGACTTAAAGTATTAAGAATATTCGTCAAGATAATAATTGAAAATTTTTTTAAATTTTAATAATCAAAGGAATTTTAAAGAAATATATAAACTTAACCATATTTTGAAACAGAGAGGGGTTTAGAATAAGAATATTTTTAATATCAATAATCATTATAGAGACTCTAATTAATAAATAACTAACTTTCATTATAAAATGTTAAAAAAAAAATAAAAAAAAAAAATAACTTTTTTTTTCCCTCTAACTGGGTACAATTAATAGATTAATAATAAAGTTAATAGATTGTTGCTTTGAATTTGTTGATAAATTAATAGGTATTGCCAATATATGAATGTTATAAATCCCTAGAGGATAAATAATTAAAGAGGTTAGAATTGTTAGAAATATCCACAAATATACCGGTAGGTAACCTCAAAAACATCAGAGATTAGGGTTCGGATCCTAGGCAGCCCGATGAATATTTATTTTAATTAATGTGGATATCAAATGATATAAATAAATGTACCTGGACCAAATATTATTTCGAACTAGTGTGTTGTCGTTGCTATCGTTTCCCGGGATACCCGTTGTGGTCGCTGGTTTGCTGGCCGTTGGTGTGGACTAATTCTTTCAGGGTTCTTGCCCTTTGGTCTCGCAACCCCCATAACACTAGTATAAAATAAATATCGTCTAAACTCTCTACCTTAGATGTCAAAAAGGCTAAAAAAAATTTCTATCTTTAAATGCTAGAGCAGAGTCAATGAAGATTAAGATGAATATAAAATTCCTTAATTTGCTGACGATTCAGTTCAATCTTCAGGGTTTTTTTAGCGAATTAATTTTGAGAGAGAGGCAAGAATATGGCACGTGTATAATTTACTATGTTTATCAAATTTAAGTGTCTAAAAGATTTTGCTGAAACTGAATTTCTCTCTCAAAGGCAGAATCTCAAAATATTTCCTGAATGAATAAAAAAATTGTAATTATTCTTTTGGCTGATAAATAAGCTTAATTAGCTTTATTATTGTATTATTATTATATAGAGATTTCACATTATTTGTCGAAAATATTTACCGAAGTTCGAAAATATAAGTATGTTTGTAATTTAATATTAATTTTACTTTCTCTTACCTCTATATATATGTTAATATATATAGAGAGAGAAAGTATTGAATTCATGTCAAAAATTCGATGTCGAGATTTTGATGGATATACACGTTTTGAGGTCCCCTGAATCCAAAAAAGTGGTTTTCACGACATGGTCTGTCTGTGTGTCTGTGTGTGTGTCTGTGTGTCTGTGTGTCTGTCTGTGAACAAAATATCTCAAGAACGAAAAGAGCTAGGACGTTGAAATTTTATATTTAAGTTAGGCACCCCCATGGGACGTGACACGAAGCTTTTGAACAAAATCGACCAAAAAGTACTAGTACTTTACTGATGCACTTTTTCAGTTTTTTTCGATTTTCTCAAAATTTGCTCCAACGATTTTTTTTAAAATTCATATATCAACTATTTTTTAGTTGCTCTTTAAAATGTATATTCTCATTTTGTGATTGAAATCTTCTGAAGACCACTTTACTCTTGTTCTCCATAGAAAAGATAGGAGAAATGGTTGCCATGGTATCAAAATATAAATATTTTCCCATACTTATAAATTTTACATCTTGAAAATCGAATGTACTGTACTGTCGGAAACTAAATACATGTCGACACAAAAAATCTGGTGTGACAAGCACAGTACACAACTTTCGATTACCGAAGGTAAGAGAAAGTTGTGTGCTGTGCGCCAGTCACACCAGATTTTTCTCTTATGATAAAGTTCTTTTATTTAAAATATAATAATTTAATTTATTAAATGAATAGATTAAAAAAAAAATTGGTGTGCCTATAAAATTACAATACCGGTATAATTATCAATAATTCGAAGAAATAATAGCAATTGATTAATGACCAAACAATGCATGCGAATCAATTCTTGACACCATTTCTAAAAGATGTAGAGAGTATATTTTTTTAATTGTCAATTTGCATTATTAAAGGTTACATTGTGGCTTTTCAATATTTTCTCATTCTATTCTCTTAACCTTTTATGTGCATCAAAGAAAATGCCATATCCCCCCCCCCCCTAATCTATAAAACAAATCTACCTACGAATGAATATAAATATAAGCGACAGGAATTTTTGAAATATTTCTTAAATAAAGCATGTAAAATTTATCATACCTTTCTTATTATATATTTAGCTGCCAACTTTAACATAATTAAAATTAAATTCAATTAAAGTATTTAAATATTATTATTATGTTCACAAGCAATTTTATTTTATTATATTGTTAATTAATTATTATTATTAAAAACGTTTTGTTTTTCTATTTTTTTAATTAACTCATTATTTAAATTATTAATATATTTGTTGAGGATTTTTTTTTTTATGAACCAAACTAACTTTTTTCAGTTTTAACCTACATAAATATATAAATATTGCAACACAATTCATATAAATAAAAAACAAATATACAAAATATAGAAATATCCTATGTCAGGAAATACTTGCATTTTCAAATAGCGCAAAGTTCAAGGTTAGTACCTTTAGAAAGACTTTTGTTTTTAAAACAAGGCTATAAATTATTTGTTATTTGGTTATAGATAATATGTCATTCAATTTATGTGAAATTCAATTTATTTTTTAAACCACAAGATAAGATTGAAAGAGAACAAAAAAAATTACAAAGCTTTCCCAAAGAAGAATTAAGGAAAAAAAAAGAAAGAAAGAAAAAAATAAAAAAATCAAAGACACAAACTAAGGATCAGTTGCATGACTTCTAGTCAACTAGAAAACTTATCCGCTAGATAGCAAATCATCGATATAGTAAACAAAAACTCGCTTAAGGTTAACTTCAAGGTAAAAAAAAAAAAGTTTTCCACATATTATTAGCTATCTGAGGTAAAGGGTTAATTAGAAATGAAGTATTAAAGGCCTGATGAAGTATAGTATAAGTTTCTTTGCCGAAATGTTGCCTCAAAAATTCGTATTAAACAAAATCACTAAAATTTGCGAAAGGATGTGGCCTATAAATTAGGAAAGGTGTAGGCTTGTTTCTTGGCAATGAGAAAAATGACTTTTAGAGTGATTTCTCCGAATATTTCAAAGGCATTTATTAGCACTTCTTCATCCGCGGCTGTACAAAATTACAAAATAATTAGAGTGAGTTTACGCAAATATAAAAATTAAAAAAAAATATTAGTATCATACCTCACTCTAATGCCACATACAAGTTATTATTTCGGAGCGAAACGTTAGATTGGCAGGTCTAATTATAACTTTAACTCTAATTATTTTATTCACTAGCCTTCGACGGGTTTCGCATCTTCGCCCTCGCCTTTTCTTAATTATGAAAAAAAATTATCATTACTATTCCAATTCAGTGGCTTGAGGATTTGTTTAGATTCATAGAATACATATATGCAAAGAATACATTAACTTTTCTCTATACATACAGACAGACAGACAGAGGACACACCGCTATTATATATATATATATATAGATTTTTGTAATTTTGTATAGCCGCTGATGAAGAAGTGCTAATAAATGCCTTCGAAATATTCGGAGAAAACACTCTAAAAGTCATTTTTCTCATTGCCAAGAAATAAGAATACACCTTTCCTAAAATCACTAAAAATTAGGGTCAGACCGAAATAAGATTTTCAACCGAAACCGAGTTTCGGCCGAAATGGATTTCTGTGAGATTGTTAGGAGGGTTTATTGTGAGAATAATCTGCCTACGCCAAAGAGACTTAAAAATGTTAGTAGCATACTCTTCAGTTGCCCATTTAAGTCTGGCAATTGTAGGAATTTTATCTATAACAAGATGGGGGATAATAGGAGGCTTGGTTTTAATAATTGGGCACGGATTATGTTCTTCCTGTTTATTTTCCTTGATTAATATTATTTATGAACGTTCAGGGAGCGGAAGAATTTTTTAAGCCAAGGATTTTTAAATATTATGCCTTCCATAGCTTTATGATGATTGTTATTCAGTGCTTGTAATATGGCGGCTCCGAAACCGAATTTCGGCCGAAACCGTAACCGAAACCGAATATTCGGCGGCCGGTTCCTACTAAAAATTTATTTTCCAAGTTTTTTGGAATTACATATTAGATGCAAGGGCGGATACAAGGGTGTGGGGGGTAAAAGAGTAATTACCCCCCTCCTCCCCGAGATTTGAAATTTTTATTGGCAAAAAATTTATTTTTAATGTAAAATTTTAAATATTAATACTTAAAATTAGATATGTATTTATATTCCGGCAAACAAGTACAGAATGCGCCTTTAAATTACCGAAATTAAGAAAACATAGTGTGCTGTGCGACCAGTCACTCCAGATTACCCCCCTCCCCTCAGGATCCGCCCTTGATTAGATGTCAAATTAATTTTCAGTGTTACTAAAAATAAAAAAAAAATAAAATTCTTATTTTTTGTTGTTGTTGTTGTTGAATGTTATTATTAATTTTAATGGCAATCTTAACCCAATCAGCATGTCAAAGGGCTTGGAGGTAAAAGGATGGTTAACGCCAATTTCCGTTTTAAATGTTACTTAAAATTTTTAATTGGGTATTGCTTCTTTAATAATTAAAAAGTTTAATGGCTACTCTAATAATAAAGTTACTAAATAATGTTGATCAGAATTTTTCCAAATTGATTTAAACTTTAAGCTTGTATGATTTTGTCACTTAACATCCATTCCTTTGCTTCAGATCGTCTCATTTATAATTTACTAATATGGGGTAAAAAAAGAATTTGATCAAAGCCTGACATATATCAGTCAGGCTTTGATCAAATTTTTTTTTATAAATATTATGGATAAAAAATATGAATTGCAATGACGAAAAAAATCTGGTGTGATTAACGCACAGCACACAACTTTCTCTTACCTTTGGTAATTGAAAGTTGTGCTCTGTTCTTGTCACATTAGATTTTTCGTGTCAACATATATTTAGTTTCCGCCTAAACAAACAAATATGCATTGCTCGTTTAATAGTATAAGAGAAGATATCCTAAATAAATATAATTTTATTATATTGTCCGAGAAATTAGATTATTTAAACTCTATTAAAAATCACTAATCAGGGGCGTATATAAGGGGGGGGGGGGGGCGAGGGGGCCCGGGCCCCCCTCCGAAATTTCCCAAACACATATTCATATATAGGAATATACAGACATCAGCGCAACAAATTTTCTCGCAGGAAGGAAAACTTTGGTTCCGCAAAAGAAAAAATGTTCCGCAAAAATTTCGTGTGAAAAAAAATTTAGTTTCTTAAAAAAAAAATTTTCTGCAAAAAAATTTTTGAATTTGGGCCCCCCCGAAAAAAATTTCTATATACGCCCCTGTCACTAATCCTTTGGCCTTTCCGAATCATTAAGAATCAAGGAGGCGGTTCCTCTTCATAACAATTAATTACCCATTATCACCAACAATATATAAACAAATTGACTATTAAAGCCGGCGAAAAGAAAGGACAACAGTCACCAACATCAGTCTTGTTTAGCAACGCCAAGCAGTGCTGAAAATCGGCATAGGTGGCCTCCGAAAAACAAGACGTCTGCTCGAAGCCATCGATACTTTATTATTTCAAATATTTATAATATTGAAAACTTTGCTCAGGATACGTGGATGGCGACCACGAGCTGCCCGAGCTGGGACAGGCACTCCTTCAGTTCTTTGTATGTCTGTCTCTTCCATCCTCTTTTCAACAGGCGTCAGACCGTACGACGGGCCGGCCTGTCCTATTTCTTCCGGTCTCAAAAACGCATGATAGGTTTGGAGGGAAAAAGTGAGGTCCGCCGACCCCGCATCGCGGGAATAAGGCGAAGTCAGAAGAAGAAGATAATATTGAAAACTCTAAATAGCCTCTGTAGCCGAAAAAGTATCTCGTTAATTGAAAAAAAAAAAACATACAGGTATTTATCATAAACATTAAATGCCTATATATAATTCTTTAATGTCCATCTGTCTGTCTGTCTGTCTCGCGCTATTTAATCAGCTTCCCGTAATTTTGAAACCAAATTTTATATGATTAAAGAGGACCTTCTAGGGATTACAGGAAAATTATTTTCGCTCCGAAATTCCTATAACTTTTTGAGTTATTAATTGTTGAAGTTACGATCTCCCGTAGGAAATGTATTCTTTGCATTTTATTTATATATTTTATGAATATAAAAAAATCCTCAAGCAGGCACTGGATTGGAATAATATTAATTTTCTTCTCATAATTAAGAAGGGTTAGTTTGAAAAAAAAAAAAAAAAAAAACATTTAATGTCGCCGGTGACTTCTGGAAACATAGAAGAGCACCAATCTTGGCTGTCAAGCAATGCCAAAAATCAGCTGAATTTCGGATGGGTGGCCCAAAAAACGAATATCTAGCACGTCACCGGTACAAATTATATAGGCCTGTAAAATAAAAACCTTAATGGCCTCAGTAGTCTCAAAAGGGAAAATTAATAACAAAATACCCCCCATTTTAATTTAATAAAATTAAAATCCCTAACAAAAAAAAAAAAGCAAATGTACAGTTTAAATAAGCATGAAGCTTTTTTGTTGTTTTTTCTTCTCTTAAAATATAAACAATTAGCTTCTATTATTTAGATAATTTAATTATACAAAAATAGGTTGATTGTTGATTATGATTTTAGTCGTTGTGTATTATTATTATTATTGCTTGCTTTAAAGGCGTAAGTGGCTCTCTTTAAAGGAATGAAGTAGCCTACTTGGATGGTCCATTGCCCTCCCCAGGATGAATCAACATTTATTCCCGCTAATCCTTCTTCTAAAGTGCAAAAAAAAAAAAATGGAAAAAATTCTATACCCTTTTAAAAAGAAATAAAAATACATTTCTTTTAAATAGGTAATTAATTAAATTAAAAAAATAAAAAATAAATATATTTAAAAAAAAATCTAAATAAATAAAACAACAATGCATAACCAAATTATATTTTTAATAAATAATAAGGCCTATGACGTTTAGGAATATAAAATTAATTATATATCCACTTAATTATTTGAATAAGAAATAAGAATATAAAAATAATTTCAATAATTATCAATAATGTAAAAAATTATTGTTAATTAAAAAAAAAAAAATAAGAAAATATTAATTTTACTATTATTGATATTTATAGATATTTTTAAATAATTAAAAACAAAACTCACCTTGTTTAATGAAAAATCCAAATTAGATGTAAATAAACACTTCACGCACAATTATTAAAAAAAAAAAAAACACAGAGAAATTTTGACAAATTTTATAAAACAGATGTTGACGAAACGGTTAAAGAATGTTGACTGAACTCGCACAGGTCTTTTGGTAGGGGGAACTCGAAAGAGAGCGAGCAAGAGGTTTCTTAAGACATACTTTACTTGGCTTCGGGAGTTCGGGTTAAAGACACGAATTGAGCCGAAGGGAGCCGAACGAGCGAAGCCCAAAGCCAAAACCAGCCAGAGAGAGACTTTAATGCACGTGGCTTGAATATTCATCCTCTCTTTCTGTCTTGGCAATGCAAATTTTATTCCTGAGTGACCTCGATTATACATTCCTATCCATTTTTGATTTAATAAGACTTTTAGCTACATACCTACATATGAACAATGTAGTAGAGATTCTTTCTCGACGGCCTATTTTTTAATGTCAATTCGCTTGTTTTTTTTTTTTTTATCGACTCTCACTCACTATTTTTTTTTTTTTTTTTTTTCTGTTTGAAATCATTATTATTATTATCTTAATAGAAAAAAAAATATCATTAAATAAATGCGTAATAATGATGATAATGATAAATTGAATTCCGTCAATGTTATATAACTAATATTTAAATTTTTAAATAATAAATTATAAAATACTAGCTAAGGTCTTTTTTTGATTTTGAGAAGAAAATTATTAAGGTCTTTTTCGGTAACGGAGGCCACTTAGACCCCGGTATTGGTAGCCAATTAAATTGAAATAAATTGTCGTATGGGACGGGATCCGAATCCGCAACCTTGAGAGGACGACTAGCTCGCTAACCACTACACCAAGGCGCGAGGACTAAGAAAATTATTATTACTTCGAATTCCAATCCAGTGCCAGCTTTTGTTTACATTCATAGAATATATAAATGCAAAGAATGCATAAATATTTCTCTATACATTTCCGATGGGAGAAATCGTAACTTTAGGAATTAATAACTCAAAAAGTTATAGGAATTTCGGGACCTGAGTATTTTTCCTGGACTCTCCATAACGTCCCCTATAAAGGTACGTGTACACTGTAGATTTTTTTGCTAGATATAGTCTCTCTAGAGCTAGCTATATGAGACTCAATCTACAAATGGACACACCATTGAGAGAGTGGTGTTGCTTGTGTTAAAGCGGTGGTTTCCAAACTTTATGTTACAACGCCTCCCTTAAAAATACTTAATCGTATGACGCCCCTCCCCCCATTTTATAAAATAATACAAACAAAAGAAAAATTATTAACGCCAAAAAAACCATACATATGTGTGGAAGAAATCGTAACTTTAGGAATTAATAACTCAAAAAGTTATAGGAATTTCGGGATGAAAATAATTTTCCTGTAATCGCTAGAAAGTCCTCTTTAAAAAATTTCGTTTTCAAAATTTCAACGGGAAGTTGCCCAAATAGATCGTGACAGACGGACATTAGCGAATTATATAAATAGATATATTTTTTTTATTTCTTCTTATTTATTATTTTATTTATAAAACAAGCAATCATTTGGAAAATTTCTTGCTCTGGCTAATACTTGCGCCTCCCCTTAGACTAGTCCGCGCCTCACCGTTTGGAAAACACTGTGAAAAAGAACAGATGCAATATGGCGAGGGAGTTAGGGGCAATATATGGAAATGTGCATTGTAGCAAGTATGGTTAATCCTTATCCTATTAATGTTAACATGGTTTAAATCTGGGGGTTAAACCAGGCGCACTTTGTATTTTTGCATTTAATTTGTGCTGTTTGAGACCAGTTTGAAGAGCTGAGCTTTATGAATTGGAATGAGAGCTCTCCAAGGAGTACTGTTATTAGGGGCAATACTAACCATGGTCGCCCTTTTTCCTAAATAATCCGCCAGTTCGTTTTTTGAATTCCCGGAGTGAGATTTAACCCAGGAGAATGAAATTTTATCTTGCAAAAATTGATTGATATTGTATTTATTTGTATTCATCCTATAAATGATTCTGAAGATGGATGTGACGCGTTGCCAAAACGTCACCACGAAAATAATTAACTATTAATTATTTCTTCGCTGCTTTACCTCTTTATAATATTTCAATGTCGTCTAATTATTGAATTGTTTCCATAGCGGAAAAGGAGGTAAAATTTAAAAAAAAAAATTCATTTAAATTGTGGTAAATGTTGCGTAACTAAAATCCCACGTACTTTACTTCTTTGACTATTTTCTAAGTTGTTATTACGAATAAATAAATCCAATATGAATTTTTTGTAATAACTGGTGCACAGCTTACACCTAATCTTCAAAAAAAAAAAAATTAAGATAAGAGCATCCGGTGTTTAGTTCAAAACAAAAAAAGGATTAAATAAATAAAAATTTCAAATCGACCACGCATCAAATTTTATTTGCTTACGGGATCAAAAAAAAAGAAGATATATTAGGGGCCTAAATAGATAATAGCATGAATATTCCATCTTAACGGTGTTTTTTGGTAAAGAAAGAAAGAATGATATCTTTTCTCTCAAGGTGAAACGTGGAGGGGCTAAGAGCTAAGTGTTTATAAAATTAAAGAAAAAGCGATGACATACGACGCGAAACTTTTCTAAATACAAACAACAAGCATTATATAAGAAAAGAGGAATTTCACTTCCTATTTTAAATCACAACTTCCTGTTTGTTTAGAAGATAAGAAATAAATAAATAAATTATAAAAAAAAATTCAAATGTCTATAAACAATTAAAACAAAGAAATATTTGACCAATAAATCGATAAGATTGAAAGGCGGCCCCTGCGCGGTAGATAACCAGCGCTATTTGAATGTATAAAATGATGTATTCTTTGATATTGAAGGCGTTCGGGTGATTCAATAGAATTACCACCACAGAATAAGCATCTGTTTTAAGGGGCCTCGGGAGTGAAGGTGTTACGCATGTTTTTCCCGCTAAGATGGCGTTGTGTGTCATTAAAAGTATGCCCAAAAAATCAAGTAATTCAAAAATTTGCCAAGAGATGTCAGAATGGTAGCTAATAATATTTAATGCATTTCGTTGATTTTCATTGATCTTTTAACAATAAATACTTTATAAATGTTATTATATATTATGTATCTTTTATAAAAGCATAAAAATATATAAATATAGGCCAGATATAGGCTAATACTATATCGTCTGTTAGACTAGCCTGCCATCTATTGCAAGAATGCTGAACTAATTTGACAGTTGATTTTTAAATAAATCATCTAAGCTTATTTTAAAAATTTCTTAATTAATATGTGATTATTAATAACAATAAATTCATTTTTAAATTAAAAAAAAAATTAAAGATTATTGGGACAGATTGTTTTTTTGTATTTGCTTGATAACAAAAAAATTAATTACGATAATTTTTTAATAAGTCATTAAAAAAATTATAGCTCGATGTCCCAATAATCTCTTATGAATTTAATTCATTTAAAAAAAACAGCATTGAAAAATTCCTTATAATAGTCTAGATTTTTTTTAAAGTACGTTTAGACGTCGCTCCTGAACCCTCTTAGCTATTCAATAAGATAGTTAGTGTAAGTAACCAACAACAAAACGCACATATTAATATAATATAATTTTATTTGAATTTTCCTAAATACCGCAAAATCGAAAACAAAAGCGAGAGAGAAATGATGCTTAAAGAAATGGTTGTTTTTCATCGTCGAGAACATAAATATATTCAGCTTCTTCAACTCTACGGATATCTGCTTCCAAAGCCTCCAATTTCTTCTCCATCATCCATTTATGTTTTATCTAAAAACAAATTAATTTGAGGATGTACAAGATGATAAGTTGTGGCTGTGTATCTTTAGTGAAAGAACTATGGAAGCAGAGGCAGCCAAAAAATTCAGAGAATTTTCTTCCTTGGCTACTTCTGCTTCCAGAGTTCCTTTACTAAAGATTATATTGATATGCATAGGCGCCGGAACTGGGGGGGGGAGGGGCAAGGGTACATTGCCCCCCCCTGGCATCTTATAGGAGGGGGCAGAGGGGGGACCGAAACTGTGAGAATGTGCACACAACAGTTGTCTGGCAATAAAATTCCTGTATAATAAAGTAAAATACTTTGTTTTAATTATCGTGAACTCCATCATAGGAATTTAAAAATGAATTAATAATAACTAAATTTAAAATAGAAACAGCGTTTTTATAATTTTCTTGACCGACCATCCGTCTTAGGCGAAGAAGCTCCAAAGTCAATTCAATTTTATTTTATTTTTATTTTTTTTTTTTTTCAATTTATTTAAAAGGTCTTTTTCGGCATCTAAGGTCACTTAGACCTCATCCCTGTTTATTTCAAATGATTAGAAGCCAATTCAAATGAAATAAATGTTTGTCTTTTATGTTTTGTGATTGTCTATATTGTATAATTGACCATCGTAATTAAAAATAATCCTCAACATACTGTACTGTAACAATTAATCGTCCTGATAAAGGTCGTGATTGACAACGGAAACGTCGATGATTAATAATAAGATAAAAGCTTTTTATTTAATTTCCTTGGCTACTGCGTCTCCTATATCCATTTCAAAGGCCTATGATTTTTTCCTGTGGAAATTTTCAAGAAATTGGTTCTGAACAGGGGCGTATATAAGGGGGGGCCGAGGGGGCCCGGGCCCCCCGAAATTTCCCAAACACATATACCTATATAGGGATATACAGACATCAGCGCAACAAATTTTTTCGCAGGATGGAAAACTTTGGTTCCGCAAATAAAAAAATGTTCCGCAAAAAATTTCGTGTGGGGAAAAAAAACATAGTTTCTTAAAAAAAAATTTTTCCGCAGAAAAATTTTTGAGTTCAGGCCCCCCCGAAAAAAATTTCTATATACGCCCCTGGTTCTGAAGGTTAGTCAACACAAACAAATCGGTGATCAACTTGCCACCTTCAAACTGCAGCGTCTTCTTAAGCCGTATGAAAATAATAATGAAAAATATTTATTTACCTTAGGAGGTGTATCTGTATGCATCGGTAATAATAAAAATTCTTTTTGAGCTTGAGTCCAATTAGCTTTTAATCCTGCTAAAATTTCCTCCCCTCTCTGGTGCAGTGACATACCGTGGCATTTTATAAACGCATGCGCCCTATAATATTATTTTGATTGATTAGATTAATACAATACAATTTTTGTTTAGATCAACACACAAACCTCTTGATAATATTCTTTCTTTTCGGCCTCATCTTCTGTAGATCTAAATGTCTTTTGCTCCAATCTTTCTAAAATATATCTAATAAAAAAATAAATAAATATCAATCATGTGAAATTAATTAATAGATGATCGAAAACCACAAAAATCATTGCAATGATGAACCAGCAGAGGATGACAAAGTTAATCTATCCCGAATAAACAGTTTTTTTTTTTTAATTTTCCCACCAATATATTATATGGACCTGTTACGCATTAGTGTGTCAAGCGCCAGCTACCAAGTTTTGAGAAAATTAACATTAAAGTTTTTTGTTTTCATTAGATTATATATAATTTTTTTTGTCAATTGTGCAAGTAACATTAAATATAAATTTTTTTTGGACATATTTCATAAAAAATACTATTAATTATAGCATTTGAAACAATATTCCGTGCTTAACTCAATTTTTAATTTTTTTTTTTTTGGCGCTTGACACACTAATGCATAACAGGGTCCATATTCTAATATAATAATATAAGGTAGACTTTGATGATGTAATTCAGTTTTTTTTTTTTCAAATTCCCTTTCCGCCTCTTCCATCCATTGGATCAATGTTAATTTCCTATAGGGATTTGTATGTTAATTTCGATTCAAAAGGGGGTCCCCTTTGGAACTTTTTACGCATTTAAAATTTTTTTTCCAATTCTTATGAAATTTTGTATTTATTTACGATTCTATATTGTGTATAAAATGTCCAAATATGAGATTAAAATTTTGAAAAATAACCATAGTTTATTTGAAGCAGTCAACATTTAAAATGCAAGTTTGAAACTAAGGTGCTATCGGAAACTAAATATATCTCGACACAAAAAATCTGGTGTGACCAGCATGAGTGCACAACTTTCTCTTACCGAAGGGTAAGAGAAAGTTGTGTGCTGTGCGCCAGTCACACCAGATTTTTCTCGTATCAAAAGAAGACTTAAATAAGCTCGAGCGAGAAATCATGTTAGCCGGAAAGAAAATCGAAACGTTATCCTCGACCAGCCGATACAACAACATCCGTGCGATAATTATTGTGGTTTCAATAGAATGATTCAAAATAACAAGAGGCAGGGAAACTTTTAAGACAAATTAAATATTGGTCTTGAAAGTTTATTTAGGATTCTCCTAATTTACTAAACAAAACGATTGAAAAAAAAATCTGGTGTGACTGGCACAGCACACAACTTTCTCTTACCCCTTCGGTAAGAGAAAGTTGTGCACCGTGCTGGTCACACCAGATTTTTTGTGTCGAGATATATTTAGTTTCCCATAGCACCTTAGTTTCAAACTTGCATTTTAAATGTTGACTGGTTGAAATAAACTATGGTTATTTTTCAAAATTTTAATCTCATATTTGGACATTTTATACAGCACAATATAGAATCGTAAATAAATACAAAATTTCATAAGAATTGGAAAAAAATTTCAAATGCGTAAAAAGTTCCAAAGGGGACCCCCTTTTGAATCGAAATTAACATACAAATCCCTATAGGAAATTAACATTGTTTCTATGAGAAGATAAGGTGGAAAGGGAATTTAAAAAAGAGTAGAGAGAGACGATAATGTTTGCAAGTGGGAGAGATATATATATATATGTTTTCTTGGAAACAATTAAAACAGAAATAAAAAAAAAATAAATGGGAATTTAAATAATAATTGATTTTTAATCTAATAAAAAGAAAAAGATTTAAATTCGGTTACCATGGCAACCAGTTCTATCTTTCCTATGAAGAACAAGAGTAAAGTGGTCTTCAGAAGATTTCAACGGCAAAATGAGAATATACATTTTAAAGAGCATCTAAAAAATAGTTCATTTATGAATTTTAAAAAAATCCTTGGAGGGAATTTTGAGAAAATCGAAAAAAACTGAAAAAGTACATCAGTAAAGTACTAGTACTTTTGGCCGATTTTGTTCAAAAGCTTATTTCGAGATTCTGCAAAGGTACCTAAGTTAAATATAAAATTTCAACCCGGTAGCTCAACTCCTTCATGCTAAAAATCTGTCCACACACACACACACACACACACACACACACACACACACAGACCAATTTGCGGAACCCACTTTTTTGGACTCAGGGGACCTCAAAACATGTATATCCATCAAAATCTCGACATCGAATTTTTGACATGATCGCAATACTTTCTCTCCTATATATTTCATATATAGGGTACGAGAAAGTAAAAATTTATAGGTTTGTAAATAAGCAGATTTTGCCGCTCCAGGCGCCTCTTTGGCCCTGGAAATTAGTTATTAAAAAACCTTTTTAAAGTGAGCATATCGCAATCAAAGATATCCAAGAAATTAACCAATTATTTGGCCCGTGAATGAGGGCCTAGGGCAGCCCCAAAATTTTAGAGGCGAGAAAATTTTGGACTCAAATTTAAAGAAAGATTAAAATTTTAAAATCAATTTGGCTTAGTTACAATGACAGCACGAGAGGGAAGAGAGGGAGGGGACGGCATATTATAATATTAGTAACAAAAAAAAAAAGGTCAAATGATATGATATTCGCAACAGGAGGAAACAATACTTTCTCTCTCTATATATTTCATATATAGGGTAAGAGAAAGTAAAAATGGAAGTGATTTGATTTACGAGGGAAGGAGATAATTTTCTAAAAAAAAAGGTAAAACAAAAAAATTTGATGAAAATTTGTCTTTGAGAGGGTCCGAGCCCCTCGGGGCTCAGGATATCCGGTAATTTAAAAATATTTTTTTGAATGGGGCGGTAAATTAAATTTTGCCCCCCAAACGAATCTCCTAGTTCCGGCCCTGATTAGGAGTGTCCAAAGCTTAAAAAAAAAAAACTGAAAAAATTTGATTTTTCTAAACTTTAAGGGAACGTACAAGTATTACGTAACGCAATTTTTGAAGATTTTTGGCCTCCCTTCCCCCCATGTAACGCGCCGTAACATTTTTCTGGACCCTCCCTCCTAGACGTTACGTAACGCTCAAGTGGCCATTTTTATCTAAAAGTCACAATTATGTCGCGCAAAGTACCGGAAAGTCGCTAAAATACCAGTTACGTAACGCGTTGTTCAACCCCCCTCGTAACGCATAGTAACGTTGTACGAGACCCCCTCCCCCCAAATTGCGTTACCTAATACTTGTACGCTCCCTTAACAGTGTTTTGCATCACTAAACCCCCTCCGAATGGGCTAAAACTTGAATATGTGTTTTAACTATCTGCATATTTTTAAGGGATAATGCCTTAAAAAAATCTTGAAAATTCATATTAGGAGCAAATTTTATTTTAAAGCCAAAAAAATTTTTCCCTGTCATATTCGTTTTTCTCAACTCAAAATTAATAAGAATTGACTCATGAAGTGAAGGAAACTTAAAAATGTGCAGTGTAATTAACAAGTATAAAGGTAGAAGGTGAGGAGCCGAGGATCAATAAAACAAATTATCAATTTTAAAAATTCCCCCCCCCCGAGTTGAATGTTTTTTAGTATATAAACAATCACTCAGAATGAGAAAATTATAATAAATGAAGAATACTGACTCTGGAACTTTTCCATATCCCTCTTTCCAGATATAATATTGTTTCGGGAGATGTTTCCGATGTCCTCGTGGAGTGTCAACAATCCTTAACGGAGGAAGTGGCCTTTGGTGTCTTATCACTGATAAGGCATTCCAACGGATAAAGTCACACCCACCTGCCGGTTTGCCTACTGTCTTTATATCAACTAAAATACAAATAAAAGATTTGAAAATTTTGATATTATAGATAAAATTTAATAATATTTACGTTTGTTATCTAGATGTCCGGGTTTTGCCTTGGGATGGCAAAAGATAGGTGGTGGAGGTTCCCAACGTTTGAGACCTTCACGTCGACGAAGGTATTTATTAGGATCTGGTTTAGGAAGGATAGCGACGCCGATTGCTGGCCGAGGGTGGACTTTTTTCGCATGTTTCCTGCGAACAGCAGTTCCAGGTGTCGACACCTCCTAGAGAAATAGATGAGAGTTTTTGAACTGAATTACGAATTAATTTTTAAAATAAATTAATTACAGTATATGATTCATAAGTGTTTAATGACTGCATACCTTATTCCATTGACTGACGTGAGTTAGTGGCATATCATAGCATGATTCTGGAGGTGGAATTAAATTATAAATTGTCTCATCATGTTTAACTATTTTCACAATTGACATTTTTTTTTAGATTTTCGGTTGAGAAAATTAAAAATTATTTAAAAATTAAATTATTATCTAGATATCTAGAGAAGAAATAAAAATGTCAGATCGTCGTTTAGGTTAGAAATTCCAAAAAAAAAAAATTTTCACTGCTTTCTTGATTGTTTGTTTTAAATTAGAGATGGATTTTGACGATTGAGTAAACAAAGCCTCATTCATTATAATGATTCGTTCGTTATTTATTTTTGGTTCTTTTTCTGTTAGTAAAATACAAATGTACTTTTCCAAAGAAATATACGAGAAAGTCTCCCCCCATATTTGTTTAAAGGGTTAAAGGTCTTCAAACCATATGGTTTCAAATTTAATTTTATTAAGGCCAAGGTTAATGAAAAATTTCAAGCTTAAAGTAGGCATATATAGTTGGAATCCTTTTATTAACAACGTGTTGTATTAATTATAAACGCAATATTTGAATCATTGAGCGCCTTTCTCCTGGTAGCGCCTTCCCTCCGCCATCACGCATCGCGTCGCAAGTCGAATTGATGCCTACTCTCCAGGCGCTCTGTCATGTTGCATGCCTATTTAATTTTACTGATTTCTAAATTGTTTTTCCAATTTTCCATATATACCATTATTGTTCTATGACATCAGCAGTCGCAAAGAGTATAATAAAAAGAAAACAATTTAACAATGCCCGTGTTGTCAGGGATTTAGAATAATTTTATTGGAAAAGATAGGAGCCCAAAAAAGGTGCTAGCTATATTTCCAAATTTTATATTTTAAATGGTAGAAGAAAGTGTAGTGTATGGATATCGGTCATAAAATAAATATTCTTCATTTATCATGGATGGTGGAGCAAATTACTTACTCAAGAGACCCTTCTGATTGGCTTGAATACAAAATAATATAAAGCAAAAAAAAGGGAATGGGGGGGGAGAGGAAAGGAAAAAGAAAAAAAAAAATAAAAAAAAAAAAAAAAAAAAAAAAAATGTAAAGAAAGTTATTTGATTGCGACTACGAACTAGAAAAGCATGAGGAGTGCTCTTTAATCACGAGAACGAGATCGAAGAAAACATTTGACTCAATATTCTCGTAATAACTGGCTCGATCATTTGTGCCTTATTTCTAATTAACTAAGATCACTGTGTAATTTTAATTGGCAAAAATGTTCAGTGAGGGACAATATTAAGTCCCACCCATGCGTTTTCTACTTGTATTATATTATATATTTTTTAATGCAAACTTTCATGCTTCAAAGCTAGAAAATTTCCAATAAAGATTTTCATTTTCTTTTATAAAATCGCAAGTAGAAAACGAAAGGGTGGGACTTAATAATTAGCCACTTTACCACTCTATTTTTACATATATGTCTATCAAATTGGCTTTCCGCCCAGTGGCGTACCGAGGGGGGGGGGGGGGGGCGGGTCCGCCCCAGGCCCCGTGCCGGCATAGGCCCCCATATATTTATAAAAAAAAAAATTTAATGAAAATTTCTCTTTGAGAGGCCCCGGGGCCCTCAAGGCTCAAGTAAAAACCGAAAAATTTAGTTAAAAAATCAAAATTTAATGAAAATTTCTCTTGTGAGGACCCGGGGCCCTCAGGGCTCAAGTAAAAAACGAAAAATTTACTTAAAAAAATCAAAATTTAATGAAAATTTCTCTTGTGAGAGACCCGGGGCCCTCAGGGCTCAAGTAAAAACCGAAAAATTTAGTTAAAAAATCAAAATTTAATGAAAATTTCTCTTTGAGAGGCCCCGGGGTTCAGGGATATACGGTATTTTAAAAATATTTTTATGTATGGAGGAGAAGGATATTTAAAGATGAGTACCCCCCAAAAAAAAAAAATTCAATATAAGGCCCCCTCTTCTAGTGCCGCCCCAGGCCCCCAACTGCCTCGGTACGCCTCTGGCCAAATGCCAAACAAAGGAGACGTTTCGGGTAAAATTTATTCGTCCACGTTGTGTAGTACGGACTGAGGATGGACAAATAAATTTTATGCGAATCTACTCCTTCGGCATTTGGCATACAAATGCTTTCTTTTTTTTTTTTTTTTTTTGCTTATTTTTCAACAATATTGTTGAAAGAAATTATTTTAAAATAAAAATATTATAATAAAATAAACACAGTACTTGAGAACGGCTGCAAAATAAACATTCGAAACGTTTTACATACAGTATTTATATTTTTAATAAATAATTAATAGTGGTTGAGTTAGTGGCTGTAGATATTGCAATGTTGGGTAGCGAGGATGCAGCCAAAATTTCTAATTTTGTAAATTATTAAATAAAGAACAATTTGAACTGTTAAATTAAAACGAAAATGGGTAAAAATAGACTAATCACTTTTATATAACTATTTATAATAAAGAAATATTGAAAAAATTAATCATTTAATACTTCGAAACTCTCTGAGCCATTGCCCTCATGGTAGAAATTTTAAAAAACCGACTTGGCCAAATGACACATGTTCATAATGAATATGTACATGAAAAATTGTAAGTAAATATATGTAAATTTATTATTTATTTTCATATGTATACGTTTGTAAAAAAAGAAAATCTCTTTCAATTTGTCATGTAGCCTGAAGGACTGAAGATGGCAAAATAAAACTTTCGCCGAAACGTCTCAATTGGAATTGTTGTTTTCTTTGGTCCAAAACCTCTTTGGCTGCATCCTCGCTACCCAACAAATAATTAATAACAAAAATGTGATCTATAATTAAAAATCCCACTAATAATAATAATTAAAACCACAAAAGCTTTAATAAACAAAATAAACATAATCAATCATTAATTAATTACTTCATTCATACGTTTTTTTATTTTATTTTAATACATTTTTATTAAAAATAAGATCTGTTGTAACAGGAGAATAGAATAGTAGAGGAGTGTGTTGGCGCGAAAAGTGACGTCATCAAAAGAAAGGAATACTCCTTTCTGTTTTTAATCTCCTGGTAATTAAATTATTATTTTGTATATAAAATCTTTATAATAGAATAAAATAACTGATTTGTGCTGCACTCTTGTGGAGACTTTAACAATTATACTTATAATTCTAAACGTCTCCGCAAGATCGCAGCACAAATCAGCTTGAATAGGAACACTCCTGTCTGTTTTTAATCTCCTGATACAAAAAAAATATTTTGTATTAAAATCTTTATAATAGATAGAATAAAATAACTGATTTGTGCTGCACTCTTGTGGAGACTTTAACAATTATACTTATAATTCTAAACGTCTCCACAAGATCGCAGCACAAATCAACCTGAGACCTCCCTGCCTGAGATAGTCTCTTCAATGAGTGTTGAAATACGAGGTTGTAATATGTATGGCACTACATTCCATATCTTACAGGCTAAGGCAACTTCTATTGGAGGAATTTAAATCCATTGTTCTTATATCATTGTGATAATACCCTGCTTTTTTATTTTATTTTATTTAAGCCATTTGGATACTAATATGTATATTAATCTCTATAACGGATATCGTAAAAGTCTTAAATGGCCTAACTTGCCAAAAAGACTGTGTGTATGTGTGTGCGAATGTGAGTGTGAATGAGAAAAAAGGGACTGTTTTTTTTTTTTTTTAAGAAAAAAAAAAAAAATTAAAATTGTGGCCTTCATGCCAACATAAATAAAAAAAGAGTCAAAATTCCCTAAAGCAAAATTTATATTCCACAAATCATTTCTCTCGTTATAATGACAGATAAATAAAATTATAGGTTAGCATTAAAAATAAAAGGAAATAGATAATATGATTTAAAAAAAAAGTGCAGGAGGTGGATTTGAACTCGCGAAGCTTGGTTACGAGAGAATGGAAAAAAATATAGATCGCTTGATGACGAATTAACCACTTGCACCACACTTTAGTTAATTTTAATGATGAAAAATAAGCCATAAAAGAAACATAAAATAAAAGAAGTATTAAACAAATTTTAATATTCCACATATGATATATCATTTTTCATTACTTTTTATACGGATTAATAATTTATAATCGAAATTCCTATAGCATGCCTAGTTTTCAAATAATTCAATGGTCAAACGTCAGATTGTTTATGCCTTGATGTAATTAAACCAAAAACTCTATCTAACATATGATACATGTCATTAATTCTTGAATTCCCCCTGATTCCAGAGAACTAAAGCCCTTTTAATTATATGATCTAATTTGGGGAGTTATTGGCGATCAAAGTTAAGCTTATTTTCGACCTTAATGACATCATAACATCAACACTCAATTTTCTATATTATCGAAAAGCTTACGGTTTCGGCCGAAACTAAGGTTGAGGCCGAATATTCGGTTTCGGCTGAAAATCTTGTTTCGGTCGGACCCTAGTTGCTATACACAATTCTCTAATTTAATTTATTTTTTAACAAATTTATGACAAATTAGGATACAAATATTATATATCATTTTACTCGGGAGAAAGTCTAGTTTCTGAATATATAAAAAAAATTATAGGTTATGTAAGAAAAAAATATTGCCCCCCCTCTAGAGCGCCCCCTGATGGTCCGATGTTTACCAAAAGCTTTTCAGTTCTTGAGCTTTACCCCTAGTTTGTGTGTGCAAAATTTCAAAACAATTGGATGAATAGTTTTTGAGTTTTCGTTGACGAAAAATATTATCACAGACATACACACACACACACACACAGACAGACATCATTCCAAAAAGTACTTAAATGTATTCAGGGGACCTCAAAACGCATTTTGGCAGCTTCAGAAAAATTTCGATTTTTTTTTACGATTACATTAACTTTACCTGCCCAACCTACGGTTGATGGGCAAAGTTAAAAATTTAATGAAAATTTCTCTTTGAGAGGCCCCGGGGCCTTTAGAGTTCAGGGGTATATACGGTAGGACTATTTTAAAAATATTTTTGTGTATGGAGGAGAGGGATATTTAAAGACCCCCCCCCCAAAAAAAAAAAAAAAATTCAATATAAGGCCCCCTACTTTAGTGCCGCCCTAGGCCCCCAACTGCCTCGGTACGCCTCTGTTTCCGCCACCTTTTTTAGACTAATAAAGAGAAGGGTGGGTGAATTTCACCTGAAAAACCTGCCAATACTAATCGGGTAATTCCACACCAAGACAACATGGCACTACATGGGCCCATTTCAGATTCAAAAATGCCACCCAAATGCTGATTCCTCATGGCAAACTGATGATAAGTTGATAGAAAGAAAAAATTTTTATGTACATAGCGGCCGTAAAACTCAAAATTAAAATTTCACTCATTTTCAACGTTCCAGAGTACAATTTTGGAAATTTGTTTACAGTTTGAATAGTTTAATGAAAAAAATTGGTTTCGAGCACTATTCCTAAGGGAAATTGACCGTAGAATCCAAAAATCACCGAAAAACCCGAAAATTTTCACCTCTAATAGGAGAAATATACGAATTTGTGATTTTTAAGGTGTTTTTTTCATTAAATTATTCCCGAAAAACATATATTTTTAAAATTACTTTTCCATGCTTAAGTTACTCTAAAACATGTGTACTTTGATGGGGTTTAAATATTTTTTTGGGGAAAGCATGTTTAGTAGGTCAAAATTGAGAAAATTCAAAAAACATGTTTTTTGTGATTTTGACTTCTGCATTCTTTATTAATTTTTATATGTTGCCTATAAGTGTACGACTTTTTGAGTAATACTATTTTATTCTCCATTAAATTCTGTATAATTAAGAAAAAAAACGTACCAATCCAATGATCTGGGACAATGTTACAACTCTTTAATAGTTCAAATTCACTTAAAGTCATCTCAAAATGTTTTAGTTTTTCATTTTCGTAAAAAGAAACAATTATAGTTTTGGGAAATAGTTCAAACAAGTTTTAAAATGAAAGACCAGCATAAATTTTAAGTTTTTTTTTATTGATAAGATCGTATGCCAAACAATAATTCGTATCGGTGCTCACTTTTTTGCATTGAATGATGTGACTATTTTTTGGAACAAATTCATGAAAATTGCGTGTCCCAGGTACGGTGAATGCTTTACTAGCTCCTATGTCTCGGATTGCATCAACATCTTTTTTCAACACGTACATTATTTCAGCGATGGATGTCCAGGTCAGTACAAAAACTGCAACAATTTCATGTACTTATGCGAACACCTCGCCAAATATGGACTCAGCGCCACCTGCTCGTTTTTCGCGACATCACATGGCAAGTCACTATGCGACGGAATCGGAGGAACGATAAAGCGAGAAGCAAGAAACGAAAGTTTGCGACGACCGTACAACGAACAAATTCTTGATGTCGAAAAATTGCTGGAGTTCTGCAAACAACGGATCGGAAATATACAATGCGAAGTCGTTTGGAAAAAAGATGTTGATGCAATACGAGACATAGGAGCTAGTAAAGCATTCACCGTACCTGGGACACGCAATTTTCATGAATTTGTTCCAAAAAATAGTCACATCATTCAATGCAAAAAAGTGAGCACCGATACGAATTATTGTTTGGCATACGATCTTATCAATAAAAAAAACTTAAAATTTATGCTGGTTTTTCATTTTAAAACTTTTTTTTTTTTTTTTTTTTTTTTTAAACATTCACACTTTTTTTTCTCATTCACACTCACACTCACACACACATTCACACAGTCTTTTCGGCAACTTAGGCCATTTAAGACTTTAGACGATAACCGTTGTAATATATATTAATCTATTGTGGGTTCAGGCATTTCTATTTAAGCCATCTGGTATCCAAATGGCTTAAATAAAATCATCGGACTGCCTGGGTCCGAACCCGCGACGTTTGGTATAGGAGGTAGGCACGCTACCTACTACGCCACACCCGGGGGCATTTTAAAACTTGTTTGAACTATTTCCCAAAACTATAATTGTTTCTTTTTACGAAAATGAAAAACTAAAACATTTTGAGATGACTTTAAGTGAATTTGAACTATTAAAGAGTTGTAACATTGTCCCAGATCATTGGATTGGTACGTTTTTTTTTCTTAATTATACAGAATTTAATGGAGAATAAAATAGTATTACTCAAAAAGTCGTACACTTATAGGCAACATATAAAAATTAATAAAGAATGCAGAAGTCAAAATCACAAAAAAACATGTTTTTTGAATTTTCTCAATTTTGACCTACTAAACATGCTTTCCCCAAAAAAAATATTTAAACCCCATCAAAGTACACATGTTTTAGAGTAACTTAAGCACGGAAAAGTAATTTTAAAAATATATGTTTTTCGGGAATAATTTAATGAAAAAAACACCTTAAAAATCACAAATTCGTATATTTCTCCTATTAGAGGTGAAAATTTTCGGGTTTTTCGGTGATTTTTGGATTCTACGGTCAATTTCCCTTAGGAATAGTGCTCGAAACCAATTTTTTTCATTAAACTATTCAAACTGTAAACAAATTTCCAAAATTGTACTCTGGAACGTTGAAAATGAGTGAAATTTTAATTTTGAGTTTTACGGCCACTATGTACATAAAAATTTTTTTCTTTCTATCAACTTATCATCAGTTTGCCATGAGGAATCAGCATTTGGGTGGCATTTTTGAATCTGAAATGGGCCCATGTAGTGCCATGTTGTCTTGGTGTGGAATTACCCAATCAAATTTTACTTACCTTATTCTAAATTCACGCCAGAAATAATTTTTTATTTAATAATCCCGCCAACTTAGTTCAAAATTTTGTTAAATAAAATTGTTATTTATCTACATCTATCTAAAAAAATATTTTATTTAAACAGTAAACTTAATTAATATTTTATTTATATAAACTTTGATTTATATTAAGGTGCGCGTCTCGGGGGTGCTAATTTTGGGAGTTTCCAGCGACCACAATTTTGAAGCTATCGACCTTAAACTTTTTTTTAATTAAAGCTATTTAAAATATCTACAACTTATAGAAGCCCTTTTTTTGATTTTCGAAAAAAAAAAGTTTTTTTTTAGATTTATATCTCATTAAATAAATGATATTTTAAAAAAAGGAGCTCTATAAGTTGTAGATAATTAAATTAGTAATCATTGTGTTAAAGAATAATTAATTTTTTGCCTTTAATTAATTAGCTGGAAAGTCTAGAATAAAATTAGACTAAAAAAGCTTATTTGAAGAAATTCTAGTTCAAGGTTTCTCCGCTTGAGAGCGTTGCAAACGTTACTCTTGAAATTCACATCTTCTTGATGGCTTAAATAGAAATGCCTGAGCCCCCAATAGATATTTTCAATATAACGGTTATCTTTAACAAGACATGTGAGTGTTTTTTATTGATGAGGCCAAACATCCCATGGCCCCCGGGAATCGAACCCCAGGATCTCCGCCTTCCTGGGTTCGATTCCCGGGGGCCATGGGATGTTTGGCCTCATCAATAAAAAACACTCACATGTCTTGTTAAATATATCTATGACTCAGTTAAAGTCCGAATCGAGGTATTTTGAATACTATTATCTTATTCAAATAATAGATCTCGAAAAATATTTAGCTATAACGGTTATCGTCAAAAGTCTTATATGGCCTAAATTGCCGAGAATACTGTGTGAATGTGTGTATGAGTGTGAGTGTGAATGAGAAAAAAGTGTTAATGTTTAAAAAAAAAAAAAAAAAAATATTCATCTTTGCTCTCTATGACAGGCACCTTGTTAAAATACCATTTACATTACAAAAAATAATTGTAATAAAATAACAATAAATATTATATTAATTATACCTGGCAAAACATATCCTTACTTGTTCGCTTGGATTTCTTTGATTTATAGAGAAAAATACTATTTTTTCATAATCCACGCGCGCTCTTTGAAATATACATACAATTTAATAAAAAGCAAAATAATTGTAAGCAGTCGGTCAAATGGATATCTTGTTTATTCGTCAAATTAACTGTGTAAATTTATTCGCTTTTATCTCTAAAATTTGGTTACAATATAGTTATAGACCAGTTTTTGGGGAAAAAATGATTTTTTAGTTTTTTTTGTTTTGTTATTTTATTAATATTTAGTCTATATATTATTTACATTTTTAAATATAAAAAAAAAATGATATTCCAGCAAAATTAAATTAATAATTTTCCCTGAAAAATATAGAAAAATAGTAATATTTTATTCAGATAATATATTACAAGCAACTGCAGATTCATTGTATATGAAATATATAGAGAGAAAGTATTGTTTATATTTATTATGTTAATATTTTAACCTCTTTCGCTCAGGGGCCCACATCTTGTGGGTACGTGGATGGCGACCACGAGCTGCCCGAGCTGGGGCAGGCAGTTCTTCAGTTCTTTAAATGTCTGTCTCTTCTTTCCTCTTTTCAACAGGAGTCAGAACGTGCGACGGGCCGTTCTGTCCCATTTCTTCCTGTAGAAACGTTTGATAGGATTGGAGGGAAAGTGTGAGGTCCGCCGACCCCGCATCGCGGGACAAGGCGAGGAGAGAAGAAGAAGAATTGCGTCTTACAATATAATTGTGTTCCCAATATTACTATGTTTTATTCAAATACAATATCCTTCAATTTTCTAGACAAGTGAAAATTTTCAAGGAAAAATAGCACTAAGTTGCAAACTTTTCCCGTTAAAAACTGCCTCAAACTTTTTGTCAGCCGAGTAAAAATTATCTTTTTAAAGAATAAAACAAAATTAATTACTTGCTTAAGTTAATTAGTTAAGAGAGACCTTCAATTATGAATTGTAATGATGATATCGCCTGCTGGTAATCTTGTTTACTTGATATGCTTTCATCCAATCTTTATTTTCCTGCTGAGAATGATAGTGGCGAAGGTCCAAAAATTCAATTTTTGAGTTAAGCCTAGCAAACGTCGTTAAAACGTCTTCTCTTTTGGGTGGCGAAGGGGCGGAAATATATTTCCATTCTTTGCTATTGATTCTGGCGTATTTATTTGTTGACCAGCTATTTAAATGTTTATAAAACTTTCAAACGCCTTTTCTCGAATTGTTCAATTTCGAACTTTCACCATTCAGCATTCTCAGCAGGCGATATTTAAGGCGGAACAGGAGCGAAGGTGTTACGCATGTTTTTCCCGCTAAGATGGCGTTGTGTGTCATTTAAAGTATGCCTAAAAAATCAAGTAATTCAAAAATTGCCAAGAGATGTCAGAATGGTAGCTAACAATATTTAATGCATTTGGTTGATTTTCATTGATCTTTTAAGAATAAATACTTTATAAATATTATTATATATTATGTATTTTTTATAAAAGCATAAAAATATATAAATATAGGCCAGATATAAGCCATTAGGCGATCGGCTGTTAGACTAGCCTGCCATCTATTGCAAGAATGCTGAACTCATTTGACATTTGATTATTAAATAAATCATCTAAGCTTATTTTAAAAATTTCTTAATTAATATGTGATTAATAATAACAGTAAATTCATTTTTAAATTTAAAAAAAATTAAAGATTATTGGGACAGATTGTTTTTTTGTATTTGCTTGATAACAAAAAAATTAATTACGATAATTTTTTAATAAGGCAAAAAAAAATTATAGCTCGATGTCCCAATAATCTCTTATGAATTTAATTCATTTAAAAAAAAACACATTGAAAAATTCCTTATAATAGTCTAGTTTTTTTTTTTAAGTACGTTTAGACGTCGCTCCTGAACCCCCTTAAGTTAGCCTCATAGTGGTAATAGAAATTTCTGATCCATTTGAAAAAAAAAAAAAAATGAAATGTAAAAATATGAGAAAAATTGTTTATTTAATTATTTACTTAGTAAATGATCATTCATTTTTATATATCCGTATAAGATCTTGACTGGTCGCTGGATACTTGGTGACAGGACAATGTCCATTTTGGTCCAAATATTGTGAGATACATTCAAAACAAAATAGATACCTGAGAAATAAACATTTTTGAATTATAGTTATCCATGTACATTTCATAAAAGAAAAGAAAATAATTCACTCACCCAGAGACTGGAAGACAAGTGTCAATTCTTCGCTTTTTATAACAAATAGGACAAATATTTAGAAAACGTTTATCTATTTCATGCTGAAACAAAAGAAAATGTACATATATATTAATAGACCTATATATACACTGCGCATAAAAAAAACTTGTGTCTTTTTAAGAAGACCTATTCAAATCTACCTTAATGATGTTCTAATTTAAGAAACATTTAATATGAAATATTCTTTAGATTTCTAAGTAAATTTAACACAAATACAAATTATTTTAATTAATTTAATGCAATTTAAATAAAGAAAAATATGTCGATTTTCAATTTGAGAGTCAAATCAACATAAACTCCATGTTTTATAGAATATTAAATAAAAATTTTGTTTTTATAAGAATTTCCAATAAAATAGACAGAGAAAAACTGAAAGGGAAAGATTATTTTACAATTTTATAAATTTGGCGTTAATAAAAAAATTTTGGCATTTTCAGGGGACTTCAAAAAGTGTAAGATCCATCAAAATCTCGACATCCAATTTTTGACATGAATCCAATACTTTCTCTCTCTATATATATATAATACATATATACATAGGTAAGAGAAAGTAAAAAAAAAAAGAAACCAACAGATGAGCAATGCCCTTACAGTCGCAGCCGAAACATCTCTTTAGAAAATCACTCTTAAAATTTGGAAAATTAGATTTGGATTACTTCCTATTAAAACAGGCGTATCCAAAAGGGGACGTTCACCCTTCCCCCACCCCTCGTGTTTCAAGCCACCTAGGTTTATACTACGATGCTATTTTATATATTGTTTATGGTTCCTCCCACCGTAATATCTAATAAAAATATTAAAAAAAAAACTCTGCTCCTTTAGATCAAGTTAGCTATTTCCTATAAAATTAAATAATCTCAATTAATCAAGGGGAACGAGATTATCCTGAACTCTTATAATAAATTTTTGGCTACGTTCTTATATTAATTTACTTACAGTAGATGGAGGATCTGGAATTGGTAGAGCAGTTAAATTTGTCCTCGATGGCTCTTGGTTCCACCAATGAAGAAAGTGAAAAAAGAAGGCAGCAAATTGTAAAGATTCAGATAATGCTAATGATAATAGTTTACCCATACTAAAACAAAAAAAATATATTGGTTATTGGTGAATTACACTCGATTTTGTTTATAAATACAGTATTATCTCTTTATTAAATATAAATAAGCTAAGCACGAGCAGGATGGCAGCCAGGAAACAAATAAGACAAAAAATTTAAAGTTAATTTCCATCCAATGTTTTTATTTCAATTGCCGACGTTTCGGACGCAAATCGCGTACTTCCTCAGGACAATTGCTAGTCAGTAGAATACAGATGTATGTATTTTTTTTTAATAATAAAAAAATCACTCTTTAAATATGAGCAATACATTATTTGAAACTGTACATATTTAATGGCACTCATCGACGCCTCTTGGATTGAATGTCAAAGGTGCCATCAAATATATGCAGTTTCAAATAATGCATTATACATGTTTAAAGTGTGATTTTATATTATTAAAAAAAATAGATACATCTGTATAGTACTGACTAGCAACTGTCCTGAGGAAGTACGCGATTTGCGTCCGAAACGTCGGCAATTGAAATAAAAACATTGGATGAAAATTAACTTTAAATTTGTTGTCTAATTTGTTTCTTGGCTGCCATCCTGCTCATGCTTATTACCGAAAACAAAAAAGTATTAATAAATCTAAAATAAAATGCATTTCTCATTGTTCTTGGTTAAATGAAAAAAAATCTTAAGATTTGCCTCTGGTAAATGCTATTAGTAAAGTATTAATTTATATGTTAATTAAATTATTTTTTTCAAGACAACTTTGAAATATTTTCTAGGTACTCAACATTTACATACAATGAATTATTCATATATATACTGTATATTTTTTTTTAGTCATCACACTTATATAAGAAAAATAAATAAATACTAGAAATACAGACCTAAAAGTTTTTAATAAATGCCATGCTCGATCTTGTAAAGTTCTCGTTTCGCCATAATTGAGGCTAACGTTAGCCAGCCAAAGAGAAGGCTTTGCATAAACGGTTTGACCACTCATGTAACGTAAATATTGAATGAGCTCTGCGGACTCGAGAAGAAAATGAACTATCTGAAAATATAGAAAAGGAATTGAACAAAATTAGGAGACGAGAATGCCTTGAGGCTTTCCTAAGGATATGATAATCCCAAACCAATGTGATTATTTCAACGAAATCGAAATCATTATTTGAAAATGTTTGGGTTTGAATCAGCAAAGTTTCCATTAAGGTTTAAAATAAAAATGAAATAATCACATGAGGGGCGAGCTTCAGTTTTTTCAGTCTCTTTTCGAGAGAAATTTGCCGAGGTGCCTCTTTGGACGTGATTAAGTTTTAATTTAAATGAGGCACGTTTTTGGTCAGGCAAACTTCTATTTGACCCCTTGTCAGTGTCTAATGATCTCGGGTCTTTTTAATAGTAAAATAAAAAAAATATTTACCTGATGTGATCGAATGAGTTTTCGTCGAGTTCTATCACTGATTGAATTTGAACGTTTCCCATCGATTTCTTCCAATTTCATTTGATCCATTTTTCGATCCCATTTCGATTTTAAATATGGTAAAAAAACGAGGGTGAAGAGTGAAATCAATTTTTGTTTATTTGTTAGACTTGTATTCAAGGATTTTCGATTGATATTCAATCTTATAAGACCATAAAAGTTTTCTGAATAACTTGCACTATTATAGTGTAGATTATAGCCTAGTATAAATTTGAAAAAATTTTATTAAGATATCAGTCAGAGTGATTAAGAATTGAAAAAAAAAACAAACAAACCTTGTAAGATACAATTAAATCCTAAATATATTTCTTCAAAATATAATTCAAGCCATGAATATCTTTCAGGGTTTTTCACGTAGAGAAACTAAAAATTTAATAATCAAAAGTTTTTAACAATAAGATATTGTTAAATTTCTGTTTGAAAAAGTAATTATTAAATCTTATTTTTTAAAAAATGACAACAGTTGAAAAGATTTACTCATTATTATTTAATAATCAAGTTTCTTGATTTGATTAATGGATTTTTATTAAATAAAAATAGATAATTTACCTGAATGAGACGTTTTATTGCTGGCTTAAATGTCGAATTGAGTGAATCTTGAGCAACAATTTCAAAAATGGATGGCTTTGTTGAAACATTGGCCGTCAAATGTGCACCTCTTTGGGCCATAGCTCTCTTAATAAATTTCGATCTTTAATCATTATATAAAAATTAAAAAGAGGGGGAGAAAAAAAATGGAAACTTTAACCTTTGATAAGAACTGTCACTTTTGCATTTTTATTTATAATTGACAGGCTTGAAGATGCTAGAGACATCTATTGAGAGAAAAGAGAATTTGGCGGCAATTAGAAAGTTTCGAAAACTACTTGCTGCGTACTCAGGGGCCGACATCTAGTGGATGGATACTTGGATGGCGACCACGAGCTACCCGACCGAGCTGGGTCTATATATATATAAGCTTATATATAGATTATTTTCTAATTGCAATAAAAATAAATAATTATTATAAATGTGTTAAAAAAAAACTCCTTTGGTGCCCAGAGACCCGTGCATTTATTTATTTAAACCAGCATTCCTTTTATTTATCCATGTTGCCATCCAATGACTCAACATTTGAAGGCAATTCGAACTCCCCGAGCTCTGCCCTTTCCTAAGCCAATTTTATAACTTTACTTTGATGCAATCTAATCTATTATATGAGCAATAGGATGTTTGATGAGGAACTAAGACGAGGCGCGTAACAAAAATAAAAGCAAATAGAGTCAACTTTACAATTTTTATTTTCAATTACTTGAATATTGATAATGTAGCTTTAATGATAGGACGTGCATGAGATATTTACAATCACCTTATAAATAAACAAAACATAAAATTGTAGGTTTTCGGATCAATTAATTTTTATAGTTGAACAAAATATTGCATATGAATTAGTTGTGATGAGGGGGAGGTAAGTAGGACTAAATATATACAATTTCTTGGGTTGAATGGCTGTGGATATTCAATTAGAAGGGGACGGAAATAAAAAAAGCTTTATATTTCACGGGAAGGCCCCCGCCCCTTTCTTCTAATTAAATATGTACATAATACATTGAAGATTTATTAGACATTAGTAATTAATATTTACTAACTCCAATACAGTGTTCTCACCAATTCCATCTAAATTGCACTTCGTATTTCTGATATTAGAGTTGATAAATATTACTTATTTTTTATAATTATATGTACCAGGATATGTATGTATAGACACACACACACACACCTCAATATATTTGTTGATAAGACATTTTATTAACATTTTTTGGACGATTGCTTGTATAAATATTATCATCATCAGGGATTGGAGCCTTAGTCTTATTATAATTTGTACAAGCAGTTGGTCAAAAAAACATAATAAAAACAAAAGAAAAGATTTTTTTGTGGACCACAATGAATATACTAGAAACCGACCGAACATTCAGTTTCAGTTACGGTTTCGGCCAAAAAACCTGGTTTCTGCCGTGGGTTTCGGTTTCGGCCAAAAACCAGCCGAAACCTGAGTATGAAAAGATGGGATGAGACTCGCACGAAAAAAAAAGGTCGAATGACCAGGTGAGGAAGAAAAAAATTTCCGCAAGGCGGAAAAAATTTTGCCTTCCCAAAAAAAAGGTAAAATGATATGAATTTTGTTTAAGAAATATAAGTTTCGATTTCGGTTACGATTTCAGCCGAAACTAAGATCCTGAAAATCTTGTTTCGGTCGGACCCTAGAATATACAATATATACCAGGTATTGCACTTCACTTCACCTAATCACGACTGGATGTTGAAGTTGAACTAAATAATCATTGATCCTGGGGGTTAATATAAGCAAATTAAAAAAAAAAACATTGTGTGGTTTTATGAAACCACGATGCAAGTGAAACTTTTTTCGGATCGTAGGCTTTTAACTGAAAATTTTCAGAAAATTATTCAATTAAGGGTATTAAAATCGCGTTTTTAATCTTAATTTAATAATTGAAAAATGGGAATGATAATGGGAAATCAATTGGCGTATGTTAAATTAAAAACTGAGAAAAATATTTATTTAGTATTTGAATCATTTTAAATTATTTTAAAAATTATATTTTATCAATTTAAAAATTGAAAAATTAAATCTCATAATAATTCGTCATATATATTAAAACTTTCCTATTTTTGTCGTCATGGCTTGTGACGTCATAACTTGTAGCGTCACGGCCTTTGACGTCACGGCTTGGAACGCGACATGCTGATAGAGAAACGAAAAAATTTGTGTCGATCAAAATAAAGTTTCACTTTAAATATTATCTAAAAAGTTTATTATAATGAATATTTTAGATGATATTATCAATTTAAGAAAGAAAATAGAGTGAAGAAAGAAAAAATATAAATATTTTTAAAAAAAGTATAATTTATGTTTATAACAATGAATCAACATTTTTAATTGTTAGTAATTAATTTATTGTTTATAAGAGAATTTATTAATTAAATAAAAATGAATAAATACTAAAAAAATGAAGCTTAGATAAATATGTACCGTATATATGATATATATAAAGATATAATTTATTATGAGCGCTGAACAGACTCATCATGAGGTCAATTTTATTTGACCTGATATTGAGTCCGATCAGTGCTAGAAACAAATTTTACATATATCTATATATATATCTAAGCTTCCGTTTTAACAATCATGTAATTAATGGGGCAGCAAGTTTCCTCAAATTCCTCGTCCCTTGAGAAATATCCAATATATAATTTTCAAAATCTGGATCACTTTTAAAAATGTTCATAGAATATCCAAGGAAACTGACTAAAAAAAAAAAAAAAAAAATTTAGTAAAAAAAAATTGATAAAGTAGGATAGAAGAGCTTTTTTAAGAAAGTTTTTCCAAGAAATTAAAATTTTATCATTTATGAAAATATATTTTTGTTGCATTCAATTTTTTTAAGTTAAAAGTGAATGAAGTGCGGTTTGAAGGATCCGACAAGAGACAAGAGAGAACGAGCGATGGATGGGCGAGGGACTCTTGATGGGGGAAAACAATGTGGCGATTTTACAAGCAAAAAAGTGATTGCAACAAAAAACAATTTTTCTTTCAGTTCTAAGAATCTTTCCCAAGAAAGAAAGGAAAACTAAAACATTTTTCTACTTCTTATCATCTAATTAAATTTGTAATTAAATACGTATTTCATTTAAGTACATTTGTTAGACCGGGGTTTCTTAACCCGAGAAAGCAAACAAGTGCGAGCTCCATAATTGAAAAAAAAAATATACTGCGGGTTAATAACCTCGGTTTTAAATGAATGTACTAAAATGAAATGAAAAGTACAGGGTGACCAGCAAAGAATTCACTCAATTTAAATATTAAAAAACTCGGAAACAAAGATCGATAGAAAAATGAAAGAAAAGATATGTTTATTTTGCAAGTTGTGAAATTTGATAGCAATAAATTATAGCGTTCAAGAAGAGGGGTGGCCAAATTTCATAAAAAATATTCCCTGTTCTTTTGGTGATATATCCAACATTGACATAGTCGCGGTCCTCATGTTGACCACCCCTGTACTAGAACATGTTGTTTCATGGAGTACATGAGTTGAACAACTTCTACTTTCAAAATAAACATAACTTTTGTTTAAAACGTGGAAAGGAGCATAAAGCGAAAATTTAAAGAATTTTATTTTTCCTGGCTGGATGTTCCTTTCGTTTGAATACTCTGCAACAGCCACTAGTATTAAGATACCTTTTGTTTCATTATCGAATTATTTAATTTTAAAATCAGCAAGTCCTTTGGCGGACTTCCTCTAAAATACTAATATCAATTGACAAATTTGCTTCTTTCAATTCATTTATCATGTCTTAAAAATAACATCTGGATGTTAAAGGCTAATTATTTGAAAAAGAAGTAAATTCATTCTTTTATTCCTGGATATTTACAGTCCCTCAACGGGTTCAAAAGTAATATGAAAGGTGAAAATAAAATTTTGTTATCTCACTTTTTAGGTGTCTATTTAAATGAACCATTCATAAATAGGTCCGAAAATATTAAGCCTATGGCAAACGTTTATGATGCGTGAAAGTTCACCGAAAAGTGAGTGATGTATGGTAGCGCGTGTTCCATACCTCTTCAAAAATCGGAAAAAGGACATGAAATCAAAGAAATGTTTGCACTTTGAAAGAAATTACGCACTGTACACCTGACCTTTGTCATTCGCCTAGTTTGCCTGGAAACCGTTTAAAAAACAAGATCATTTCGTAGAATTATTTCTAAAAAAAAAGTTTCTAATGGAGAAAGATATTTATTTCCCAAGTTCAGACCTCAAATGACCTTTCACATCTAGGAAAGAGTAATTTTTGAGATGCACTCTCAGGAATGTAGCTATACAGTGTGCGGGGCGGGAACTTACTTATAAATGTACTGGATTTATCATTTTAATTTTTTTTTTTTTTTGCATAGCGGTACCTTTAAATTTTTTTCATTTCTTTTTAAAAATGATATCTTGAAGGTAGCCACCGTTCTGTTCAAAAAATTGGGAGTCGAAATCTGAAGTTTTGTCACTTCTGAGCATTATTTGAAGAAGGTGAAAGAATTTTTTCTTCCTGAACTTGAACAAATGGATGTGAGGGATGTATGGTACCAGCATGACGGCACGAATTTCCTTGTCTCTCTTGCACGAACACTTGTCCAAACGTCTTATCTCTTTAAGGGGTGATTTAGAGTGACCAGTGCGCTTGCCAGACTTATTACCCTGGGGTTTTTTTAAGGGGATATTTCAAATCCTTGGCGTAGACTATACTAATCGTCCGGTATCCCTGGGTCAACTGAAGAACATGATTCGTGATGCTATCGTCAAGATCGTCACGAAAATGCTGGCCCAAAACTTCAGATTTCTAAAAATGATATCTCCAATACTTTTTGTCTTATAATTTTATAAAATAAGGAAGTTCCCGCGCCGCACCCTTTATTAGGGAGAGGTGAATGAGATCTGTTCCGAAGGAGGGACTCATTCGCCTCGCCTCTTTCTAAGAATAATTGTTTTTTTTCCTTTGTAGGCTTCCTAAGAAATGACAGACTAAAAATAGAGAGAATGTTGTGCGTAGTCTTAGATGTTATTTTGCCAATTGAAATTAGTGCAATATATATTTTTTTTTAATATAAGGCAAATTTACTATAATAGAATGAATGAAGAATCTATGTTTCTAACATATATTTTAGGTTTTCTAATTAAGTTCTATATATATATAAGGATAATAAATAATTGGAAGATAATGATTATTTCGACGATGATTATATAATAATAATAATAATATTTGTCTTATTGGCTATTTAACTCCAAATCCATATCAGACCACATTGCTTCCGTATCAGATGCATGAACTTGATCAGGCTAAAAAAGAGAATTATTTTTATTATTATATTTGAGCTTGTGAGCTAATTCGCATCTAAAGAGCACCTCCACCCCCTTGCACCTGTCGAGATCTCCCTTCCAATCTCGGGCCTCTCTTCTATGCAGCTCGCTATTGAGTAATCCCCTCTTCCCTCAGCCCTAACAATGTGCATGTTGTCATAAATTTTGATATTTTATATTTGACATGCCCAAACATTAATTGGTATCAAATTTTCAATTTTTTTTATTATGAATTATGATGTGAGAAAATATTATATTATGTGATAAAGGCGTCATATTCTACGTATATTGTATTAATCCTCATCTAAGAGCAAATTACTTAATAACCCTTTCTCTATTAACTTTACTAGACTTATGCAACTACGTCAGCAGCTACTATTGAAAAGACGGAAGTACTCAAAATCTACAGGAAGAAATCAAAAATCAATATTCATTTGAAATAATTCGAATAGAAATTATTTTTCGACCACAATCAACGTCTTTTTATTAAATTAATAAATACACTGCGCATCAAAAAAAAAAAAAACTAAAAATTTTGTTGCTTCTTAAGTAGACCTGATCTAATCTACCTTAATTCTAATTTAAGAAACATTTAATTTGAAATATCTTATACATTTCTAAATAAATTTAACACAAATACAAATCATTTTAATCAATTTAATACAATTTAAATAAAATAAAGAAAAAATATGTCGATTTTCAATTTTAGGGACAAATCAACATAATCTCGATATGTTTTTGTTGGATATTAATTAATTAAAAATTTTGTTTTTATAAGAATATCCAATAAAGTAGACAGAAAAACTGAAATGGAAAAATTATTTATAAATTTTAGAATTTTGGTGTTAATAAAAAAATTTTGACATTTTTGTCTTTTGAGGTATGTCTTTGTGGCTGAGAGTATTATTAAGGAGTCAAAAAAAATCCAAGACATTGGCAGCCAAAATTATTTCTTTTATTATTGCCGTTCCAGGCTGACGTTTCGGCCACTGGTCTAGGCCATCTTCAGAGCCGGAGGCAAGAATAAATGAAAATTACAATTTCAGCGAGTTGTCCTATGAGCGCTCCGTTCATGCGAATGTGTGTCGCTGAAATTGTAATTTTCATTTATTCTCGCCTCCGGCTCTGAAGATGGCCTAGACCAGTGGCCGAAACGTCAGCCTGGAACGGCAACAATAAAAGAAATAATTTTGGCTGCCTATGTCTTGGATTTTTTTTGACTCCTTAAAATTTTGTCTTTGTTTTATTTAAATTGGATTTGTGTTAAATTTACTTAGAAATGTATAAGCTATTTCATATTAAATGTTTAATAAATTTCAGAAACATTAAGATAGATTAGAATAGGTCTTTTTGAGAAGAAATAAAATGTTCCATTATTTTTGACACGCTGCGTAGTAAATATAACTAACAAATAAGATTTGGTGGCTGTAGTTAGATTTTAGAAAAGGAGACGTTTTTCCAAAATCAATGAAGATAAGCCTAAGTATATATCCTTAAGGATATCTCGAAACATCTACTGGATCGAAAAGCTTACATTGGCTGGACCTGCCGATTTCAAAAATCACAATCGAGCTCGATTTGAGACATTTAAAACACAAACAGATAGACAGAGATACAAAGATTATTTTGGTCCCACTTTTTCCCATATCTTTTCCAGATTAAATGCTTTGAAAATCTACTCTACCAGTAAAATAGATGTATGATATTAGGTGTGATAATGAAGGAGAAAAACTCAAACTTGTTTCCCTCAAAGATCAATTTATTTATTTATTATTTTTTGAGAAACGATCTAACTGGTTATATGCACCCAGTAGAAAATAAGAAAAAAGAATAAGAATAAGGACGGGACACATTTAAGTGAGCAACATCAGCTCCTGATTATTTATTTATATTTTTATTTCAATGCCAAAGTCTCAAAATTGCACTGAGAATATTCCCTGTAGAGGGACCAAAATATTTACAAACAAATTGATGTTTGAGACAAGTCTGTTTTTTCTCCTCTAATAATATGACTCAACCACATTCAATATTTATAATTTTAATAAATAAAGAATAACTCTATGAGTTTAATTTTAAAATGAAAACTAGAAATGCATACCGGTACCTCATTATCTGAATCAGCAATTTTTTCTTCTGCGGGTTCCTCATCTTGAGAGCCTGACGCTATATAATAATTCGAATCTAATTTGCTTGGCGAAGTGTCTAAACGATGAAGTGCTTGAAGTGCTCGTAAATTACTTGGGTCTAAACTAAAAAAACAAAAACGAATATTATTTAAATGAGTTTATATATTAGAATAATGAATGTAATAAAAGACATACTTGAGTGCAATGCTATAATGATCAAACGCCCTCGCCTCTTCGTGAACCTTTTCGAGAAGATCAGCCAACATCATATGAAGTTTACATGTAGAGTGAACATCAACTTGTTTCTCAAGGAGAGTGATGGCCGCTTCTAAAGCCATGTCCTAAAAGGATAAGAAATTAATCAAGTGAATATGTTATTAAAATAAAATTTCTAAACATTTCAATTGAACCATTCAACACCGCACCGGTTACCTGTTCATAAAGTTGAGCTAGGAGATAGATTGCTGGGAGATAGTGTTCATCTAGAGATAGAGCCCTCTCTAAGACAGACCTCGCTTTCATTATAGTAACGGGATCTTTCGTCAAAGCTGTGGCATATAGCTAAAAAAGAAAAAAGAAAATTATTTTTAATTTGGATTAAATTAAAATAAATGATTTGTTTGTACTAACTGTGAGAGCTCTAGGAGTATGTCCGAGTTGTTTACTTGAATTACTAGCCAAAGTGATCGCCTCCCGAGGTCGATGCAGCTCGATATAACAATCAATCAATCCAACGTGGGCTTCATAACGGAACGGAGCAATCTGCAAGGATTCACGGAAATGGACGACGGCTTCTTGAAATTTGCCAAGATCTTTCAGAATGGTAGCTTTTAAAATCAGAGCTTCGACTGAACGTGGTGAGCATTTGCAAGCCTGCGGGCAACCCAAACAAATTTTAATTATAATATGCGGTAAATGAAAAAAAAAATATTTCTTTAGAATAATCAATAGCGAGTGGTTCTACCACTGTGCTACGGGCCAAGGGCGAAAAAGACATTAAAAAAAATATATATTTTTCAAAAGAAGAATTAATGGCGAGGATGAATGAAAAAGTTTGAACCGAATAGCATTTAATATAAATTTTCTATTTTGATAGAAAAAAATTTAAATTCAAACCTTATGAGCATAATAAGCAGCTTTAGTGAGTTTCTTTTGTGAGAAGAATAAATAAGCCCAAACAATCCAATGACTCGTTGTGTACTCTTCAATCGAAGGCAAATTTTGTATTAATTTCTCTAATTCAGAAAAACGATGTTCCTTATAAAGTAGACAAGCCAGCAGATCAAGACCTCTGTCCATTTGAGGATCTAACGAACGAACCTAAAAAATAAAACAAATTAATAGATTAGATATTATTTTCATCTTCCGCAAAGGAACAAATGCAGATATAGACAAAGACAATTAGGCTAGGTGGAAGGGATATTTTTTTATTCACCAGCAAAAATCAACTCACAAAAAATGTTAAAAGTAGAATCCCTATTATTCGGTCTCGGATCAACGGATTAACCGGCCTATCCTTTAGTATTATTATAATTACATATATTTATCATACCTTATTTTTATTACTATTGAATACATATATTTTATAAATAAATTACTTAGGCGGGAACCAAAATAGTTTGGGAACCTCTGCTTTAACTGACAACTGTGCATTAGATCCGGCCTGGCAAAAAGAAAGCACAACAGCCACTTACTTTTTGTAAAAGTAGAAGAGCATTGTTTGTTTCACCAGCAGCATTATAACATTCAGCTGTGCTTAGCAATACTTGAATATTATTTTGCAGAGGAGTCCTTTCATCAAGATACCGAAACGTTGCAATCGCTTGGGGATATTCACGATTATACATTTGCGCTAAAGCCTTGATCCAAGTATTCAACCTAAAATAATAATAATAATAAAGTGAAATGATAGCAAAAAAAATAAATGGTGAAATCTTTAGCTGAAAACTCATTCTTTCCCGTATATTCAACATAATTATACCTCTTGAGACAGAGGAGTTATTCAAGCCGCTAACTTTTTCGTGCATGCCTCCTTACCCGGCCACTATGCAAACATGCATTGTAAGACGTTGTCATGTCAATAATTATTCGAAAACGGATACATGAAAGTGAAAATATAAAATATTACCATTCACAATTAGATCCTGAATTAGAGGCTTCGATGACAAGTGAATTAACTTCGATTCCTTTAACGCCAAGGCTGAGCAGACCATCAGCTGCTTCAAGAGCAAAAGGACATTCCTTCGGGGGGGAAAGAAAAATTATTTTAATTTAATTGTGTTTTTTGTCTATCCTGGAAGAAACAATCAATTTTAAATTTCGATAGTAGGCTCTAGTTGAAAAGTATTAATTTTTTAAATTTTTAATTTTAAATTAAAGTAAATTATAATCCGGGGAGAAGTTGCTGTTGATGTTACAAGTTGGGAAAGAGTAAGTACAGGGGCACCAAAGAAAAGAAGCCTTTGTACGCCAAATGCCGAAAGGAGACGTTTCGGACAAAATTTTTTCTTTTTTTTTCATTCTTTTTGGGTTTTTAATTTTTTTCGGCACAAAAGTTATCATTGGTCTTTTTGCACAAAAGGTCATATATATATAAACCTAGTAAGATCTTAATGTAATTTAATTTTTGAATCATTGTTGTACTATATAAATAGATATATATATTTTGTAGTAAGGTCTGAACTGAAGATGGGCGAATAAATTTTGTCCGAAACGTCTCCTTTTAGCATTTGGCATCCAAAGGCTTTCTTTTCTTTGCTGCTCTTTCACAACTTAAAGTAAATTATTAAGTTTGCCAACCCTCTAGGTTCGAAAAATAAAAACCTTTTGGAAAAACTGATTTCTAAAGGAATTAAAAAATTTATTTATAAATATTGAACTGCAACTTTACGAGGGAAAAAATAATTTTATGTAAATGGAGATAATAAAAAATCGGCGAGTCTGAGGCGGTTTCCTGTCTTTCATGTCTATTGAACAAGAACGAGAATCATTTGATATTTTGAGACTTATACAAACACTTGATCACTTTTAATTCGTATTTAAGAGAGAATCGTGGCTGCCAGCCATCGTGCTTTTATAACTCTGTTGAGAATAAATAATTAATGTACCCAGCTAGATAAATTAAGATGTTGACAAAATAAAAACAAAGAACCAAGGATATTTTGCCAAAATCTTAACTTATCCCGTGTTCCTTTAGGAAGCCGACTTTGGTTACAAACAATAATTAAAGGAATATATGAACTGGAAACGTGGAGAAAAGGAAAAGGAAGCTGTCTATTAAACAAGCTGAATATTGAACACTTAAACTTCCTTTTACAAATTTTATTGCATCATCTTCAGTTCTTTGAGGGCACGCGCACACGGGTGACTTTTGTCATTAGCAGTATGAGCCGTCACATTACATAGGTTTCTATGGGAGTAGCGCACACTAAGTGACGTGACAGTATAGTGACTTATTTGTCACTAGGGCAAGCAACATCTCAGTCACGACTGTCACGCTCACATGCGCACACGGGGGAAAGTTTGTAACGTTGGAAGTAATCGCTAGCCGTTCTTCGGGAGGAATAGCTCCACGCATATTAGTATTTTGAAATTTAATAGTTTTAAAACTGGTAACTGGTTTTAAGAGTTCCAGTAAATAATCGAAACTTGTTACATTCATTCTATAACAATTTAAAAAAAATCGGAATAATTTTTCAATTTTTCATGTAGGGTATAAAATTAATCTGTTACTCCAAATTGGATGAATTCCAATAATCTTTTTGCCCCACCCGCCGCGAAAGCGTGGAGGTCCTGGTTCGACTCCAGGGGGTGCAATTTTGCCCAATTATAAGCACAAACATATCTCGCAAACTTGCTATCTTTAACGATATATTGACTGGCTAATGAACTGTCTATTTGAGCATTGATTGGGAAAATTCCATCCTTTTCAAACAAGGCTCTACCTAGTCAATTATCTTTTTGTTTACGTTTTTTTCGATCATTTTTTATTAAAAGAGCGCACACAACGGCTGTCTCTTCGAAGTCCATTTTACATCTGAATTAAATATTTGTAAAAAAAAATCACCGTAGCAGTCACCTACTCGTTGGCGAGGTTAGATTTTGAAGGGTGACAGTGACAGAAACTGTTGCGTGACAAAAGTCACCCGTGTGCGTATGTCCTAAGAGTTTCTTTATTTTGTTTAATTGAGTTGTTATGGGTGACGGATGTATAAACAAACGCAGAATGTTTCTCCGTATAATCCTTGTTTTCAGGACTGCCTGGCCCCGCGGGGGGGGGGGGGGGGGATTTTTTTTTTTTTAAAAAAAAAAAAAAAAAATAAATTAGGGAGTGGGGGGGGGAAAAAAGAAAAAATATATATATATATTTTTTTTTTTTTTTTTATAAGAGAGGGGGGGGGGAGCCCCCCCCCCCCCCCCGGCACGCCCATGCCTGGCTGGACCTATTTATTAATACGGGGCTCTCAACTTTCTCAAAAAAAAAAAAGTTTAAATATTAAATCCGAGGAGTTTAATTCAGAGGGTTATTTTTCATGACCAATTAAGAATTACACCTTAAAGGGCCCGAGATTTATTCCCCTGCCTGCGGACCTGATTATATTGCCTGCTGAGAATGCTGACTGGCGAAAGTCCGAGATTCAACAATTCGAGAAAAGGCGTTTGAAAGTTTTATAAACATATAGCTTACATTTAAATAGCCGGTCAACAAATTAATAGGCCAGAATCAATAACAAAGAATATTTTCGCCATTTTGGCACTCAAATGAGAGAAAAGTTTGTTAGGCTGTTTCGGACTTTATCCACTCAGCATTCTCAGCAGGCGATATTATAGATATAAGCAACAGATGATTTGCTTCTGTACCACTTTATTAAACATTTTTTAACCTCTGAAGATGGCTCAATAAAATTGGTCATTCGGACAATGAGTTTAAAATTTCAATTGAGACTTTCTTCGCATCAATTTTTCCCAGCTTTATTTCTCCATTAGCTTAAAGAAATATAAAAATCAGCTGCTGACGATTAATTATTTATCTCTTCTTACCAATTAAAAGGTTTCAACATGGATTTGTTAAGACAAATACCCTCAAGACTTCTTTGTAAGAGGTAATCGCTGAACGTTCCATTCCGCCTTGTTGGTATAACTTTGCTAAAGCCATATTTATTTTTGCGTTGCGTTGTTTCCCAGGAATTGATTGAAGCACTGTGATTGCTTGATGCGACTGTTTAAGACCAACATGACACAAGTGAATTTGATATTTAATCTCTGTAAATAAATAAAATAGAAAGAAATTATTATTAGTTAGGAAATTTTGATGGATATATAAAGGAATTCAAAAATTGCTAATGTGCAAGGAGTGACTATCTAGAAACCACGCCACTGATCAATCGATCACTTTGAAAATTTGAATCAATTTATAAAAAAATTGAAAAAGAAAGATAGAATGTTGACCTCAAAGCGGACTAAAAAAGAAGGAAAGCTGCAGGAGCCGAAAATAAAACCTCTCAAAAAAATTTTTTTTTCATTGTTTTTTGAAAATTATATTTGGAACTTGGTCACGATTCTGCTCAATACATTAGAAGAGTCGAAATCTGTCACTTCTGAGCGTTATTTGAAGATGGTGCAAGAATTTTTTCTTCCTGAACTTGAAGAAATGAATGTGTGGTACCCGCAAGTCGGCGCCAGGGCACGAATTTCCATGTCTCTTTTGCGAGAACACTTCCCCAAACATCGTGTCTCTTTAAGGGGTGATTTAGAGTGGCCAGTGCGCTCGACAGACTTATCACCCTGTGATTTTTTTTACGGGCATATCTCAAATCCTTGGTGTATACCAATCGTCCACAAGCCCTGGATCAGTTGAAGAACAATATTCGTGATGCAATCGCCAAGATCTACACGGAAATGCTGGCCAAAGTGGTCCAGAGCTTCAGATTTCGACTCTCCTAATGTTTTGAGCAGAACGGTGGCTACCTTCGAAATATTTTCAAAAAGCAATAAATTAAATGTACCGCTATGTAAAAAAAAAAAATAATTAAAATGATATCTCCAGTACTTTTTGTTTTATCATTGTTTAAAATAAGCAAGTTCCCGCAAGACGTTTCTGGCCAAATTTACTACGTCATCGTTGCTACATGTATATGAGGTAATAAATTAGACTCGAAACGTCAGTCTTAATATTCACTAAACAGACGCTTGATTGGCTCCCCCGCCTTCTTTCCTTTTCTTTATATTAATTTATTATTAAGTTGCTGAAAATTCATATTTTTTTAAAACGAAATATTTATAACAATTAACAATCCCTCCATAACAATGCATGCGTTGTCATAGATTTAGAATACATTTTGATAATTGAAATGTTTAGAGCTCAGAAAATGATTGGTCCAGAAATTTTAAATTTTTTTTTGATTTGTGGAAAGATGAATAATGTGAGAAAGTGTTAAGTGAGTGATATCGGCCAAGGAGTCATTGTAAGTAGATATATTTATCAACTTTTAAGAAATTTATTCAGACTTAAATGTAAATAATTGACTCACCAGGACTGTAGACAAATATTTAGTTGAAGGTGTGAAGGTCAAGTCAGACCGAATGATTTGAGAATGAAAATGCAATATATTATCTTTAAAATAATCATATTTATTCTCCAAACGTTCTTGTAAAAAACCTCAGACCTCTAGGGTTTCGGCCGCTGTGCTGCGTGCCTTCATCAGTGAGCTCTGGATCTAGATAATGCAAAATGAATTAGTTATAAATTAAAATTTATCATAAAAAGTCTTGTCGAAATTATGTTTTTACCTTACGACAAGACTATGATAAATTTTAATTTATAACTAATTCATTTTGCATTATCTAGATCCAGGGCTCACTGATGAAGGCACGCAGCACAGCGGCCGAAACCCTAGAGGTCTGAGGTTTTTTACAAGAACGTTTGGAGAATAAATATAATTATTTTAAAGATAATATATTGCATTTTCATTCTCACTCGGGTTGACCTTCACACCTTCAACTAAATTAAATGTAAATATAACTGGGTAGTCTCAAAACTACTCTGAATGGACACCCATTCCCCTGAGACTCTTGGGCACATTGTCCGCCCTAAATCGGATCAAGAAACCATACAAGGTTGAGAGGGATGTGCTGAGTGAGTTGTGAATGAATAGAAATGAGAAGCATTAAGGGACAGGAAGTTCATTAGTTTAAGACTACTGTGGTATACTGAAATGCAAAACAGTGCATGGTGAGTAAAAATTGGTCAAGAAGTGAGTTGTAGTGATATCCTCAAACTATGGGCTATTCCAGAGATCGATTGGTAGGGGGATATTTTTGCAAAACCTTTACAATAAAAAGATCAAAATATGATAAAAATAAGAAAATAAAATGGTCTTAATTTTGTCATAAAATCGCGTAAATTTTTGGAAATTGAAAAAAATTTTATAAGATTTAATATGGAATGTTAAGAATAAAGATAATCATCGATATTATAAGTGAAATTTCATCTGTGAGGTCGATAGCCATGGAGGGGTCATTCTTGTGGATTCCCAGCCATTCAGGTATAGGACTAACTCACAATGAGAAAGTCGACCAGCTTGCACAATATGCTATGGGTAGGTGAAGTTTTTAACTTCAACCTCTCAAAGGAAATTTATCTAAAATTTTTGTGATTATAATATATTAGTTCGCTGGTGGATCAAGTGATCCCTGGCAGAAACTCATATTCCTTCAATAGGAACCACTGGTGTAACAATAAACTGGAGATCTTGATCCTTCAACAAAATAAACTCAAATATTATGTTAAATATCCTTTGACTCGTTAATTCTGAATCGAGGTATTTATGAGGCAATTTCTGAATCAAATGAAAGAGTTTTGAAAACTAATGTAGATTTATATAGATATGTGAATGAAGACGGATTTGGGCAAAAACAATGAAGTAGATAATTAAATAGTGTATTCTAAGAACGAATAAATGAATTATTGAAAGAATGTAAGTGATATTAATTCTATATATAACATTGTCAAGTTTTTATATAAAGAAAAGGGAAAAATATAATAAATAAAACAAAATGATCTCACCAATATCAGGCATTAAATCTTTTTGTCCATCTGCTGTGGTTGTTTTTGAACTGCCTTTGGATTTCATAAATGACTTCTTGAATTGCAGAGCCTTTCGATAAATGGCTTCGGCTTTTCTTAATTGATTCAAATGATAAAGAGAATCTCCACAATAAACATACGTTTGAAATTTGCCGTGAGGAGTTAGCATATCTGGTGAATGGTCACTCACAGTTAATATAAAATTCGACTGAAAAAAAAATTTAATTATGAGAAATGATAATATTAAAGATATAAATGAAATGAAATCTTACCACAGTAACAACATTGCTATAAAGTTGCTGTTCGTAGAGTTGTTTAATTTGTTCAAAAAATGAACCCATTTTTTTAAAATATATAAAATTGATTGAACTGTCAAAATTGATTAAGAGAGAAAAATATATATACGTAGGCTTCTTTATATTACAAATTTGTTAAAATTACAATTAAAAGTTTAATAAGTCAGAAATTAAAAATTTGATTAATATTTCAAAGAATATAGCATTATATTATTATCAATTGTTTATATTTTATGTTGATTTTTAACAATGAAATAAATTTACAGGTGATGAATTGAAGAGAGAAATTAGAAACATGATTATAAATTGATTGCAACAGGGGGACCAATGTTAAAATTCAAAAATCAATAACCAAATGTTTTTTTAATTTTAAATTTTATTATTTTTTGAAAATTCATTAGGTATTCAAATTTAAGATTTTATCAGAGGTTTATTAATATTTCTTTACTAAAAAAAAGATTTTTCCAACTTTAATAACAAAAAAAATTATATATTGATTATCATTAACTAATATATTAATTAATTCTTATTAATTATTATTATTATTATTAAATATTTTAAAAAATAAGATTCCTCATTTTTTAATTTTTAATTTCATAAGATTCCACTTTGAATTTCAAGTGTTCCTCCATAGTATAATTTCCGATGTGTTTTTATATATAACAAAATTTTTCGTAAATTTTTTCACTAATAATATTTTCCCATATTTTATATAATCTATTTAATAATCATGTCCCTTTTTCATTTTACAATTAATAGAGCTTCATTATTACCAATAAATTTATTTGCATCGTTACGCAAAGAATATTCTAATCTTGTAAGGTTAAGTATCTTAAAAAACACTTTTTTTAATTCAAGGTCTAGATATTCATTTATTTTTACAGATATAGTTAACAACACATAACAATAATATTCCTCACATTATATATTTTGTAAAATAATTATTTTATTGAATACTTGATCGTCTTTCTTAATTAATAATAGTATCGTTTAAAAGGCCGGCATATTTTAGAATAAAAATCGTTTTAAACAATATTCTCACACATATTTAATAATATTTATAAAAATTGCTTAAATTTCAGGTTAAATTAAATTAGATTATCTATCCAGAACGATTGCAGCAACTTATTTTACTTATTGCGCTTTAAAAATTCAACTCCAAATGTCAAAGTAATGGCTATTTAAATTATATAATATAAAATTGACATTTATTTTCTGAAGGATAAAGAGAATCCTTTATGCCAAGAGAATTTGCTTATAGCAATTTTACAAATGAATAAAATTATCTAATGTGAATTTTGGTTTTTAGAGCATGCGATCTTTCAAATGAATATCCTCAACGTTTTATTCTTAGTAAGAGCTCATCAGGTGATAAAATATGTCTAAAGAAAAGGATTTAGACATGAGCCTGAAAGTGAAATCAATTTTTTTCACTTTTAAAAAGTTGTATCCTTATCCACAAATGAACAATCTGAATATCATGGAAACTATTTTTGAATTACTATCCAAAAACAATTAACAAAAGAAAAAAGAACTTGAGGAGTGCGATTTTGGCTTGGATTCGAGTTGAGCTATGAGTTTCCTCAAAAAAACAATTTACAGGATTCCATATGCAATTAATTATTATGTTGTGGGGTTTCTCTGCATCTGCGACTTCAAAGATCTATTGAGTTTTCTCAATCACTTTCTGGGTTATAAACCATGTCGTATGAACTTTTTTTTAATCTCGTGATGTTTCTGATCATGTGAATCTCCCTCAGATTAAGAAAGCGACAAGAAAAGACCAGACATTTAGTCTGAGACGAAATGACTTGTGTTCATGTCAAAGAGATTGTCACCAGATAATAAAATTTTGTCTCAGGCGTATGTCGTGCCGAGTGGGTGCCTTATTTAAAAAAAAAAAAACTCTGATTATTGAGTCTTTTCTTTTGCTATGTGCATCTTGCCTTTGTTTTTATTTTTCGTCTTCTCTTTAAACATCGTTTCTTTCATTGATTGCCATTCAAAATTAATAATTCGTGAATTTGCATCAGAAGCTTTTGTGGAATATAGAAGTTTGGTTCATCAAAGGATAGAGCTTTTTATGTGAATTTGAGAGGCTGCTACAAATAAAAAGAAGGAATATATTGTAGAATAGTAATAGTATTGCTAAAATAAAAGATTTTGGTTCTTTTAAAAAACTACACGAATATATTTACCAACTTAACAAACATTTTGTTTCTTTTATTTATTCCTTTAGATTAGCCGAAGTTGGGAAATTAGAATTGCCTCGAGATCAAGGCCAATATGACACAGGACAATTATTTTTACATCGCGTTTTTGGATATCGTGGAGTGATCCTTTTTCCTTGGCTGGCTCGTGTTTACGATAGAGATGTTCCTGCCAAAAAAGAAATGTGCGTATTTATCATTTTAAAAATAGACTATTCTATTTTCTTTTCTTTTCTTTTCTTTTTATTTTTAGTGATAATTCGGATTCTAGTCAACATGTTGGAAAAGAAGTACGTGGAAAAACCAACACTTTTTATCAAGTGCTAATCGATAGTCGGGATTGTCCTTTTATCGTAAGATCATTTTGTTTTTATCTTATTGGTAAAGAAAGTTAGACGCGGAGGATTCTTTTGTACCTTAATTCATCAGACAATACATGAAATACATGATGTCCCATATAATTTTTCTTGTCAATTGTGCAAGTAACATTAAATATTAATTTTTTTAGGACCTATTTCATAAAAAATACTATTAATTAAAGCATTTGAAACAATATTCCGTGCTTAACTCAATTTTTGAATTTTTTGGTCTTTGACACACCATTGCATAACAGGGTCCAATTAATCCTTTGTATCTCGTTTAAAAGTTAATATACAAATAACACTATTTTATTTTTCTCTTCTTTTAATTAAAAAATATTTTTTTATATTATTTTAGCGTGCCCAATCAGAAGCTGTAACTTTCTTAGGCAATCAAGAGTCGAGTCGCTCTCTCTATGCAATCCCAGGATTAGATTACGTTGCTCACGAGGATATTCTTCCATATCGTTCAACAGAGAAACAGCCGTTGCATCACGAACTCTTTGATAAATTTCTCGCTCTTGTACCTGATAAAGGTATTTATTTCCAGTTGAAAGGAAAATTGCTTACACTCATGTTCATTCCTTTTTTTGGTTTTTTAGATCCACCATTTGGCGCCCAAGAAACTCTCCGAGCTTGGCAGAAAAAGAATCACCCCTGGCTTGAATTATCAGATGTCCATAAAGAAACAACAGAAAATGTTCGAGTAACAGTAATTCCATTTTATATGGGTAGTCGAGAATCACAACAGACAGCGGTTTATTGGGTGAATGTTTTATTTATTTATATTTTTCCGTCTGCCCCGCTCTATTTGGCCAACTTCACGTTAAGAAAAGGCGAGGGTCAGCCGCAGGGTTGAGTGAAAAAAAAAACAATTGTATTTTTTCAGCGAATTTTATTTCACCTTATATCTGAAGGCTCTTCTTCCTCAGTGGTTTAATTAAAAACTCGCTGAAAAAATGCATACTATTGGACGTCGCAAAAATTGTGGCCACCGAGAAATCCAGACTTGACCCCGCATTTTTTCCTCTTGGGGTATTTGAAAAAGAAAGTGTATGCCAAAAAAGAGCGTAACTTGGACACTTTGAAAGCAGTCAGGGAAGAGTGTGCGGGGGCACCAAACGACATGTTGCAACGATCTTTCAGGAATGTTGAACCCCGACTGCATCGGTATGCCACTAATGCTGGTCCTTACGTTGATATATCAAATGGCACGGACCATAGTGAAAGCAGCCATGTTACACTGTTAATAACATAATAATAGTGAAATGAAAAGAGGGATAAAATAGTGGATCACCCTGTATGGGCGGGGCTTACCAAATCTACCCTTGAAATCACATTCAAAGAGTATCTTCTAAATTTTATCTGTGAGGTTTCCAGGGAAAAGCCAAAGATTCAGATTGATAAAGTCTCCAAAGGCAAGCGCACTAGTATATATAACGATTCTGGATTTTTTTTTTTTTTTTTAGTGGAGGTATTGTATTCGTTTGGAGAATCTTGGTCCTTTATCAGTTCAACTCCGAGAACGTCATTGGCGAATTTTTTCATTATCAGGAACCCTTGAGACAGTTCGAGGCAGAGGTGTCGTAGGCCAGGAGCCGGTCCTTTCACCAGGCATGCCTGCTTTTCAATATTCCTCTCATGTTTCATTACAAGCGCCCTCAGGACATATGTGGTAAGTGATAATGCTTAATATTTCTGGTGGAAAAATCTAACCTGACCTTTGCACATAATATTCTCCTCTAAGTGAGCAAACTATCGGGTAGTGTATAATTTCAACATTTGATAATTTTAAATAGGTGGTCGGGGGAGGGGAGGGGGCACGATCAAATACAAATTCCTTCTTTCTTAAGCGTTATCTTGGGTATCAGCAGTTGCGGATTTGGGCTTGCTGCCTCCCTAGCCCCCCGTTTAATGCGCCGCCCTTTTGATTAACTGAATTATATTAATTTTGATATTGAAAATTTTGCCGCCCTAGGCCCGGGCCTAGGCGCAAACCAATCACTGGGTATCAGAATCTTCCATAACACAAAAATATAATTTGTTTTTAATATTTCACCAAAAAATTAAATGGAACTTGTTTTGTTTTGATGCCAGAACTCGACTCAAGCCAGTCAAGTTAGTTAAGCCCACTCATCGTTTTCTTCTTTTTTCAGTCTAAAATTTTAATTTAATAACATTGCAAAGGTCAAAACCATTAAAATGTACTTACTTATTTTTTATTTTTCTTTAGGGGAACATTTCGCATGGAACGTGAAGATGGTTACACCTTTGATTGTCGAATTCCGCCATTTTCGTTAGAAAGTAAAGTCGATGACGATCCACCTTCATCCAACCCTCCAGATAATACACCCACCTCAACGACGACGACGACGACTACGACTTCAACAACGACGCCGAATAATAATATTGATAAAAATTCAGATCCTCCTTCAGAAGAAACCAAACGATAATTATTAATCAATTTTAACTATTCACCTGTAAATATTAAGAATAATTTTAAATAAAAAAAAAAAGAAAAATTAATATATAATATGTATAACAAAAAAAAAAACATGGAAATATTTTCTCTCTCTTGTTTATAAAACACTTTTATATAAATAATAGAAAATTTAAAAAATAAAGATCTTTAAAGATGGATGGGAGCGAGCTTTTTTAAAATAATTTTTGTGATAATTGAATTTACAAATTTTTTCGGAAAATTTTGACCTGAAAACAGACTGCCGAAGTGTAGCATCAAATAGTTTTCAATGTAAGAAAAATAAAGATCAGCTCGGAACTAGAATCAGAAAAAGAAATTAGGAAATTAATGGTATTTTGATATATAGCAATAAAACGGCGCAGAGTAAGAATTTTGCAGTTAAAGGATTAGAATAATTTTCAAAATTCTCTCCATGTATTTTTTTCCTTATCTCAGAATTCAATCTATGCAATCAGTCAGTGTGGAAAATAAAAATAATAAATTAATTTCAAAAATAATTTTTTTTTTTAATTTTCAATTATTTATTAAAAGAAATATAGCTCAAAAGATCAAAAGCGATCCATACACGATCTATTTGTTTTACTTTGTGCAAATGAATTCATCCGTCCCAACGCCAGATTTCGAGCTTATAAGTGATGAAACTTTATTTTTTTGCCAGTACAAACGACATTAATTTTTTCTACTTGCTGATTCCATATCATCAATTGAATCTTTTATTTTTTCTATATTCTTAAAAAAAAAACTAAGCTAGATGATGACATTTTATTTCTTTTTTAACAAAAATCGAAGACTTTTGTACAACAGCTACTTCCTATATATGCTCAAATCTTCAAATTTTTTCTCCAATCCCTTCATTTTTAATCGTGTATGTTCCGCTTGGGCTTTTTATTATAAAAAAAGGAGAGGAAGAAAAAATTTTTATAAAATTGAGACATGACTTAAAAACAAAGTATTTATTATTTAATCATAATTAAAATTATGTGCTTATTTTAGAAAATAGAATATTATTTATCCTATTATGAGTCTGGATGGTGAGATCAAAAACGTAATAAAATCAAGTTTTTTTTTTGTTAAATAATAAAAAATTAAATATATTAAATAGCTACAACTCTTTGTTTTTGTTTAACAAATTTGGATTTTTTTTTAACAACTAGAAGGCCTATATGATTAACAATTCAATTACCTCGGCACTATTTTATTATTTTATATTAAAGCAGCATTAATTCTTCTTCTATTTAAAGCTATTTTTTTTTCATATTTGATAAAATACTTTTATTTATTGATTATAATAATATACAATTAACTAATAGAATAAATAAAAATTAAAAAAATGATTGTAAATCTCAATTTTGATGAATATAAATGAAATTTTTTATGATTTTTTTTTTTTTTTTAAATCACAATATAGTTTGTTAATATTTATTTATGTACATAATAGAAAATTTTAAAAAAATTTTCAAAGAAATAACATATATAATTAAAACATTTTATTTTATACATATTGCTATTTTTAACCCTAAGATTTATTTGCTCCTTTTGTTAAATCCGCCACCTAAAAAGACAAAAATTGAAAATTAGTTAATCCATTCTTAACTTTCTTTTATAATCCCCCTAATCGTTGATATCATTTTGCTCGGTACGTTTACGATTGTTTATTTTTCACTACTCTTCATTGTTCTATAATAAAGCAAGTTTGTGTTTTTGTTGTAGAATCAATTTAAAAAGACAGTTGAGTATTAATGTATTTCACGGGAGAAAATAAAGCGCAGGGCCCCCCCAAAAAAAAAAGGTAAAATGATTTTCAAGGAAGGGAAAAAATTTCCCGCAGGGCTGAAAAAATTCCGTTTTCAGGGGCGGCATAAGGACTTTAGCCTATAGGCGGCATACTCTTAAATCCTTAAATGTTAACGAGTTATTCATCATTTTCTCTTAAGGTGTCGAGATGTCCGTAAATGACCTTATATTTTTACATTTCGTTATAATGCATATATATATTTATAATGCGAACTATATTTACTTTTGATTGGCATTACATCTAATTTAGTCAAGAGATTTTTATAAAACAATAGAATACCTGTTGCTTATAAGTCATGGCATGATCGAAAGCTCGTTGGACAGCCTTTCTTGTTTGTGGCTTTCTTGATTCGACAAGTTTACTCTGATCACGTTCTTTGCTCAGACAAAATCTTTCAAGTTTATTCCTTGGAAGCCATTGCCTAAAAAAAAATGATTTTATTTACTAAAATAGTATGATATAAAAAACAATTAATGATGAAGAGATAAAGAGAGTTAAAGCAAAATAATAATTGTTTGATGTTTCGGCCATTCTTCCGGCCTTCATCAAGACATGTGTTTTGTTTGCAAGATCAGAAGTCGCTGTCGGGGGGGATACATGGTTTGAAATCTGCACGAAAAGCAAGAAACGAACTTTACCTATCATAACTTGAATAAAATATCTTTAGAGTGAGGTGGATAGCTGAGTAGATCTTGTAGTAAGGAAGAAAGAAAAGAGCGATTGCAGCTAGGTTTATTTCGTTTAATAATCGCTTCAAGCCGACGTTTCGGTTAGATATACGACCATCATCATGGCTGAAGCGTGTCAACAAACAACGCGTCAACACGCTTCAGCCCTGATGATATGAAGCCCTGATGACAGATATATGTCGTATATCTGACCGAAACGTCGGCTTGAAGCGATTATTAAACGAAATAAACCTAGCTGCAATCGCTCTTTTCTTTCTTCCTTACTATAAAAAATCTTTTTGAACACATCCATTGTCTATTTATTTAATATAAATAAGACTTGATGCGATGTTATCTATTGAGCGATGCCAATAATAACACAGGGAACAAAAAAATTTTTTTTTCTGCGGCTTAAGCTAATGAAGTCAATTTAGATAGCTATGATGACGAAGTTCTCAGCCTATGAATTATTTTGTTTGAATTGACTCTGGCTTTCATGATAAACAACAGGACGAAAGATACCAAAGGAAATCGCATACAAAACGTGCTTCTTAACTCTTATTGATTAGTTTTTGTTTTTTATAATTAATTTTATTATTCTTTGTATCATTTATAGCACTTTATTTGTTTGAAATCATTTGATAATTTTAAAATAAGCGTTTGACCAGATATTCTCCTTCTATAATGTAATTTCTAGTATAAATTAGATTGCCTTTATCTCAAAAAGTAGAGTCAATTCAACAAAAATTCAGCAGACTAAAATTACCTAAATTGTTTAATAGATCCCATGCTCGGTCAGTGTTCCCATGTGTAATATTAAATAAGAATTTTTATTTGAGAAATTGTCAAAAATAATAGACCCAACTGCGCGTGAGTTAGCCTGTTTCTCCGAATTTGGCCTGGCACATTTCCGTTTGCCTAGATCTTGATAAAAGGATGGTTGTTAAGAAAATAGTAGAAACTTGCCATGTTCTTTTGGCGTCAAAAAAGAGAACCAAATAAACATCATCCTGGTGCCTGGAGCGCAAAGCAAGGACTTCCGCTGGAGGAGCTGGAATCGGTATTGACCCCAAATGCAAATATCCCTTAGGAATTTCAGGATCAATAATCTGCCAGAGAATAAAAAAAACAAAAATATTATAAATAAATTAAAAAAACAACAAAAGCTTTAATTCTATCGAATACAAACCAAAGCAGGGTAGGAGGGGTACCCTCGACTTTTAGCCCAGACCATTGAGAGGGGCTCTAAATGATCCTGAGATGAATCCATAACCTCTGGCGATGATTCCGTTTTAACATTCGATTTTGATTCTAAAATAAGATTTAAAAAAAAAAAATGTAGATATATGGACCATTTATTTTGAAAATGGTGCAAGTCCATTTTCTCTCGTTTCGAGAAAATTAAAGATTAGCATATCTGTTAATTAAAAAATCTATTTATATAATTGGCGAGTGCCCGCCTGTCTGTCACGCTCTATTTGGGCAACTTCCCGTTGGAATTTTGAAACGAAATTTTTTATGCTTAAAGAGGACCTTCTAGGGATTACAGGAAAATTATTTTCATCCCGAAATTCTTATAACTTTTTGAGTTATTAATTCCTAAAGTTACGATTTCTCCCAAAGGAAATGAGAAATATTTATGTATTCTTTCCAATGTACGAGGGCTATCCAGAAAGTAAGTTCCGTTTTGAAAAAAAAAAAAAAAATAGTAAAAAAATGTTTTTGAAGCCAATTTTATTTTTACATGAAAATGCATGTCTTTAACTATTTTTCAAAATAGTTTCCGACAATGTTCAAACACTTGTCGTAGCCGGTGACCAATTTTTGTAAACCATCTGCAAAGAAATTCCCGCCAGTATAGATAGCCACGATTCCACAGCATTTTTCGTCTCATCGTCAGATCCAAAGCGCTTGCCACCTATCTCACGCTTCATGTGCAGGAACAAGTGGTTGTCGAACAGCGCCAAGTCAAGGCTGAAGGAATTTTGTTGCTCCATGACACTCACTCAATCGCTTATTCGACAGTTTCATTGGGAGCAATTCGATCACCCGCCGTACAGCCCTTACTTGGTACTGTTCGACAACCACTTGTTCGTTCACATGAAGAGTGAGATAGGTGGCAAGCGCTTTGGATCTGACGATGAGACGAAAAATGCTGTGGAATCGTGGCTATCTATACTGGCGGGAGTTTCTTTGCAGATGGTTTACAAAAATTGGTCACCCGCTACGACAAGTGTTTGAACATTGTCGGAAACTATTTTGAAAAACAGTCTAAGACATGTATTTTCATGTAAAAATAAAATTGGCTTCAAAAACATTTTTTTACTATTTTTTTTTTTTCAAAACGGAACTTACTTTCTGGATAGCCTTCGTATTAATCCAATTTTGTTTACAAATAATGACACGATATAAAGAAGTAGTATTTTTAATTTTAGACGTTAATTACATTGTTAAGATATTAATTTACTTATGCTCTGCATGTGGCAATGTTTTGAAATCGGAGGTAATAATAATGCTTATCTCACCTTTTTTTAAATTCTTTTCTTTAGGTGTTGTTGTTGTTGTCGTTGTTGTTGTATTAGTATTACTAGATGTTGTAGTTGATGAAGAGTTGGTGGATCCATTCGTCGATGTGGTTGTTGAATTGCTGGTGGTCGATGTCGTCATTGTAGTCGTTTGTGTTGTCGATGAATGTGTTGTAGTATTACTAGACGTTACTGGAGTTTGAGGAGTCGTCGTTGTCAGAGCCATCCGGCGTTTATTATTAACGCCTCCATGGCCGCTTGATGACGAACTTACCTCACCACTAGCCTAAAAAAATTTAAAAAAAAATTTTTTTAATCAAAAATAATCATTATAATAAAAAATAGAAATAAATAAATACCTCGCTTGTTGCTTCTTCCCCTTCATCTTCATGAGTTCCAGATTCTTCACTGGAATCGTCCGAAGAAGACGAACATTCTGAACAAGAAGATAAAGATTCTGACATGCTCTCATCTATGTCCGAATCGACTACAATTTCTAAAAAAAAAAATTGTAAAAAAAAAAATAAAATAAAAATAAATATTATTTAGGATTTATAGTGCAAAAAGTGTTGTAGGGAAAATAAAAATCTTTCTACTAATGTGTGAAATCCAAAGACCTCATTTAAAGGAAGAAAGAGGGGGGGGGGGGGAATTTAAAAATTACAAAGATTAATACTATCGAATTCTTCAAATCCTAAGTAGTTTCAATTATTTAAAATAGTCGAGATTTTGATGGATATGCACGCTTTGAGGTCCAAAAAAAAGTGGTTTTTGCAACATGGTCTGTCTGGGTTCAAATTAAAGCATGAAGGAATTGAGCTAGGGGGTTGAAATTTTATATTTAAGTTAGGCACCCCTCTAGGGCGTGAAAATAAGCTTTTAAACGAAATCGGCCAAAAAGTACTAGTACTTTACTGATGTACTTTTTCAGTTTTTTCCGATTTTCTCAAAATTCGCTAAAACGATTTTGATTAAAATTCAAAAATCAATTATTTTTTAGATGCTCTTTAAAATGTATATTCTCATTTTGCCATCTGAAGCAGACTACTCTTGTACTTCATTGAAAGAAATGGTTGCCATGGTAACAAAATATAAATATTTTCCCATACTAATACATTGAATTCTTGAATTCTAATATATCGGCGAAAACTTGTCGACACGAAAAATCTGGTGTGACTGCCCAGAACACAACTTTCGATTACCGAAGATAAGAGAAAATTGTGTGCTGTGCGGCAGTCACACCAGATTTTTTGTATATAATATACCTATTATATTTTATATAGACTCCGAAGTGTCTTATGAGTTTATTTTTCATAAATGCCAAATATTCGTTGTTTTTTATGCCGATCTTCCCCCTCCAATATAACCTTACAAGGCCTCTTTATCTTCAGATTGTACTCTCTCCTCTCGATAATTCGAATTTTTTCGATAATTCGCACTCTTCAGCTGTAAACTTCGGTAAATCGAAAAAATGCTGTGTATTTAGATACGCTCATTAAATCGAAATCATTTTCGTAACAAGAGGGGAGAGAACGTTCTATAATCAAACTCGGCCACTTATCCTCTCTATAAAGGGGAACTTGCATGAATTTATTTTATTTGCTCTAATAATTCTACGATGAAAATAAAAAATATAAGTATTTTTTATTTTTTTTTTAAAGCAATTTTTCAAGAAGAAAACAGCGCTCAAACTTTAGATGAATTTGAAGGGCTCAGATTTGCGCGCCATTAGTCTGTGATGTAGGATATTTGGGGGCAGGGTGGCTCTAGAGTACCCCCCCCCCCTAATGGTCCGATGTTTATCATATTATATATCATTTTACTCGGTAGGAAGTCTAGTTTTTGAATATATAAAAAAATTATAGGTTATCTAATAAAAATATATTGGCCTCCCCCCTAGAGCCCCCCCCCCCCTAATGGTTCGATTTTTTCAAAAGCTTTTCAGTTCTTGGCCTTTACCCCTATTTTATGGGTGCAAAATTTCAAAACAATTGAATAAATAGTTTTTGAATTTTCATTGACGAAAAAAATTACCACAGACTCACACAGATATCATTACAATAAAGGGTCGGACTAAGCAGAGCGCACAACTTTGCTCACCCACTATTCAAGAAAAAAATATTGCCCCCCTCCCCTCTAGAGTCCCCCCTAATGGTCCGATGTTATACATATTATGTATTATTTTACTCGGGAGGAAGTCTAGTTTCTGAATATATAAAAAAAATTATTGGTTATGTAAGAAAAAAATATTTGTCCCTCCTAGAGCTCCTCCTAATGGTCCGATGTTTACCAAAAGCTTTTCAGTTCTTGGCCTCTACCCCTAGTTTATGGGTGCAAAATTTCAAAACAATTGAATGAATAGTTTTTGAGATTTCGTTGACGAAAAAAATTACCACAGACATAAATACACACAGGCACACAGACTTCATTCCATTAAATACTTAAATGGATTCAGGGGACCTCAAAACACCCCCCCCCCATCCGCATTTTGGCAGCTTCAGTTCAATTTCGCCATTTTTTTTTTATGATTACATAAATTTTACCAACCCAACCTATGGTTGGTGGGCAAAGTTAAAAATTATTGTTGCTTGAAATTTGGACTGTGATGTGATCATAATGAAGGGATGGAGATATTAGCCTAATTGGAACGCACGAGTTTCAATAAAACTCTAATAATAAGACGTTTCGGCCTGAATTTATTTGGCCATCCTCAGTTATTGGACTAAACCTTTATACAATTTTATAGTCTAATAACTGAAGATAGGATCCTCGGGCTTGGCGTAGTAGGTAGCGTGCCTACCTTCTATACCGAACGTTGCGGGTTCGGACCCCAAGCAGTCCGATGATTTTATTTAAGCCATTTGGATATTGTATTATACCTTAAATAGATTGAATTGAATATATCTTCTTGTGAATAAAGCACTTGAGCTAAATATTTCATAGGTCATTTTTTGTAGTAAATCTAATTTCCTGCAAGTTTTTCCTTACGTTTTTTATTGTAACTTCAGCCGTTTTGTTAATAACAAATATGACAATTTCATGGAAATAGGGCTTTCGACGCCGACACCGACGAAACGGTTCATTTAACAATAAAACAATACTGAACATTTTAAAGAGTGTCTAATCCAGATTGCGACTAATCGCAAAGAAAACCCATAAAACCGAACTGAGCTATAACAATTTAAAAAAAACAACAATGATTTAAATGTTATTTAAATGGGAAAAATTCAACGATCAAGAGGAAGTACTTAAAATTAAAATTAAGGGCTGAAACTTTGAGGGAATTTTTTTTCGATGTTTGGAATAATATTTCGGTGTATCCGCGAAAAAAAGAAAAATGTCCGATTTAAATGAAACACCCTAATCTATATATAAGACAAAAATTAAATCTTCAGGCTTCACTTACGACGAGGGCTCCCTACAAACGGTAGGATCGGGGTATAGAGACAGAGGTCGACTGACTTGACATGGAGGATTATTTTTTATTTATAGATAATAGAAAAGAAATGAAGTTTATTTCTTATTATAAAAAATATAAATAAATTTTCTTACCATTTGCAGTGCGATAAACGCGAAAAGATTCACTTAAAGGCGCTTCAGCTGAAGTATTAAGTTTGTCAGCACCTAATGTAGCAGGTGTATCTTTTGAATGATTATTCTTCTTTTGCGAAGTTGCATTCTTCCTTGGACGGCCAACTCGACGTTTTGTACTCGTAGTATTCGTTAGGGTTGATGTTTCTTGGGAGGTGGGAGTGGTTGTTGTGGACGTTGTTGATGTAAGGAGACCAAGTGATGAACCAATCGATGAGCCAGAGTTGACTAAAAGCGTCAAGTGATAAAGAATGAAATGATGAGTGATGCAGTCCAATTTTGGATCAAATTTATTTAATTTTTGAGTTAATAAACAAAAAAAATTTCAATTTCAAAAAGAATAGAAATAGATTTCGGATGTAAATTTTATTCTTTGTCTCTAGGATAGCATTTCTTTGGAACTCACCTTTCGAATTTAAAAACAAAAGAGAAAGAAAACGTATAAAAATAACAAAAAACAAATCATAAATTATATACAGTGGCGAATCATAAGCAAGGCGCACTAGGTGCACTGTCGAATAGGGGGCGCCCAAAAATTGATTATCTTATTAATTTTGGTCGTGATATAAAATTTCATTTCATTTTTATAAAAAATTTATCAGTGGACTTGTGAAATTCAATCATTATTTTAATGTTTCCTGTAACATTGTATTTCCTCTCGTATTAGGTGTAGCTATCAATTTTATGTAAAAAGACAAATAACATAATTCAATAGTCATTTTTGTTCCAAAGATATTATTTTTCAACGATCTATTTTTTTTTTTATTGCTGGGCCACGAAAGAAAAAATATTTAAATAAGAGGGTCACGAAAAAGCAATTTGCGCTGGTCTAGTGTAGTTGTATTTTATTAATGTCCTAAGATTGTGAGTTTAATTTCCTAATCCCTCCACCGAATTCCTGGTCCCAATCTAATTGGCGAGAATTTTATTCGAAAGAATAAATTTGATCCGAGACATACATTTATATATATATTATATTTGATAACGTAATAAACAATAAAACTAGTAAAATCCTTGGCTTATTAGAAGGCTTGAAAGCTTAAAGTAAAAAGTTTGGATACGGATGGATGGATTCAATTGTTGCGTTGCGTAGCGCAGAGCATCTATCATCACCCGAACTTAAAGAAGGTATAGGAATTCTATCTCCATTATAAAGAAATTATTTGCTCTTCGTTGTATTTTCATTCTTTTTATTAATTTGTGGAATATTTTTTTTTTTTTTTCAAATAAATAGATGATGAGTCATCTATCTATTTTGAAATTCCCCCTAGGTCTTCTTTTCCTAAGCATTTTATTTAAGGAAATTGAAAAGAAGAAACATTTCAAGAATTATAAAGAAAACCTAGAGGAAGTTTCCTAACAGAAAATATATACAAAATTTTTATTTTTATTATGAATAAATACCTGCAGACAAATCTTTTGAAGTCGAAGATGAATTTGACCTAAAAATAAAGAAAAAAAACTCCAATTAATCAATCAAATTGTTTATAAACAATTCCAAATCTTACATTAATTGAGAAGTGTCTAAATTGTTTTCTAGGGAGGCTGTCATGATTCCTGAGCTCTTAGAACTTGTCGTATTTGTGGCGCTGCTTGACAACGAAGAAGCTGACGTTGTTGTCGATGTAGTCGTTGGGGTATTTAATGTTTGGATTGCAGTTGTGCTTAGGCGTACTTGTGCTTGAGCTTTCCGTGTAAATAATACTGCTGTTCGACGATTGACGCCCGAAGGAGAGACCGTCTGAGCCTGAAACAATTTTTTTTATTCTTTACTAAGTCTAAGAATATTAATCAGATATATTAAACTTAAGATAAAAGAAAAATAAATTGATAGAAAAATCTAACAATTGAAAGGAATAAGAAAAAAATTTCTACTCTGTTGACGAAAATCGAACGCGATGCAGTTCTGTGGTCTAAAGCAGTGCTTCTTAAATCTTTTGAAGTCGAGGCTCCCTTGGAACCCAAATCAATATCTCACGCTCCCCCCCCCCCCTCCTTTTTTTATTTATTCCATTTTCTTACATAAAGGAAATTCCTTTTAAATAAAACACCTAAAAGCAGACAATCTTTCTTTGTTTCCAAATATAATTTCAGTTTATAAAAGTATATGTATAAAAATTAAACCAACGATATTGATGTAAAGGTGAAATGTTAAATGACAGCCCTAATGGTAAATATTTTAGTATAATTTTACGAAAGACCATTGTGAATTGTTCTGTGTAAATAGCTCTGAAGATGGTCCTAAACAGGGCAATGAGGGGAAATAAAAGACTTTTTCATTCTACTACAATTTTAGTTTCGTGTGTGTCGTACCCCCCGCACCCCTGGGCCTCCCCGAGCTACGTAACTCTTATTTTTGGCTGCTCTTGCCTTTATCTGAGCTACAGCCATTTTCATTTATTAAATATATTGTTTTTTTGTGATTTACAGGACAGCTGTACAATCTCATTTCGCTTTGCTTATGGTAGGGCATTGTATTTATTTATATAGGATCCGGCAGTACTTAATAAATAAAAAAACTGTTTGAATAATACTAGTGTACATTAGTGACAGCGGTGCTTAATTTTTCCGGTTATTTTAATGTATACAGGGTACAGGGTGTTCCAAAAAGAATACACTGATTTTGACAGTCAATAACTATAAAATAAAAAATAAAAATGGTACTAAAAAAGTAAAGCTTATTCTCGATTTGTAATATTCTCACAAATGTTCTACATTGCTGCCACCCGTAGCAAGAACGATGTCGAAGCGGTACTCGAATTCCTCCCAAACACGCTTCAACATATTGGTTGACACAGATGCTAAGACCGTAGAGATGCGAGTCTTCAAATCTCAAGGATCAAGTCTTTGTTTCCCCAATGCCTACAATCTAAGAAATCGAGACTTTCATCACAAGGGCACTTGCATCTGTGTCAACCGATAGATATGTTGAAGCGTGTTTAGGAGGAATTCGAGTACCGCCTCGACATCGTTTTTGTTACGGGTGGAATCCATGTAGAACATTTGTGAGAATATTACAAAGAATAAGCTTTACTAACAGGAACAGGTAGATGTAGGCAGCCAGCAAAGAATAAAAACTTTATTTAAATATCGTCGACGTTTCAGGAACGCATCGCTTCCATCTTCAGGACTATAAATTGTTAATGTTTTTTAGATTGATGTACATGTCAGTCTTTTAATCTTGGCCAGTGCTGATGTTTCGGGCCCATTCAACAAAACATACAGCCCAGGCACCTACTACTATTCTCATAAACGATTATACATACATCTAATGGTATATGCAAATTTGTATTATAATTTTGTATGACCTACATCTATATCAATCTAAAAAACATTAACAATTTATCATCCTGAAGATGGGAGCGATCCCAAAACTTCGACGATATTTAAATAAAGTTTTTATTCTTTGCTGGCTGCCTACATCTACCTGTTCCTGTTAATTATAACTCACTTTTGTCAGCCATTTCGAATAAGCTTTACTTTTTTTGTATCATCATTTTTTTCTTAAGTTATTGGCAGTCAAAATCATTGCATTCTTTTTGGAACACCCTGTTTTATTTCATAGATATGTATAATTTATTGAATAATCCAAGTGAGAGGGGAAGGGGAACTCGGTGAAGTTAGTAAGATTTCGAGAAGCTGAAATGTGGATGGTCAATAAAATAATTTAATTTACCTGTTGAGCTGCTGTCAATCCTGATGACGAAGTAGAATTCGGACTGGCATTTGGTGAGTGTTTTGCTGGCGTTAGAGCTCCACTGTTGTTAGTCCCTGAGGACAGCGCGCCAGACAAAGTGGATCCAGCTCCTCCAACGTTATTATGATTTGCACTATTCGAGCCATCTATAAATAAATAAATAATAATAATAGAAATGACTATCAAACAATGAAAAAGAAAGGAAATGAAAGTTGAAAACTGACCTGTTTCAGGGCCTGTCCCCGGATCTGTCAATTCACTCCTTGAATCTGATTGGTTCCCACTGTTGTTAGTTTGACGACGAGATTTTGAAGTTCCGCTTGACGGTGAAGTTGAGCCAGAAGTTGAATTCGTTTGAGATTTATTAGAATTGCTATTTACACGTTTCCGTTTATTCTTTCTTCTGGAATTTGAATTTGTGAGATTTGGGGCAGGTGATTTTTCGACTTTTTCCGGTATTTTCTCTAAAAGGAAAAAAAAATGTTTAATTTCAAAATAAAGAAAAAAAAAAACAAATAAAAAATAATAATACCTTGTTTTGGTTTTGATGAGGAAGATTTTAATAATTTTTGAGCGAGGGGTTTTGAATCTTCATCAGAACTATCTTCTCTTTCAGAGTCTAAATAAGATATAATTTATTTATTAACTTTCTTATTAATAATATTTTTACGATTTTTTTTTGAACGTACCGGTTGATGGTTGATGATTGGAAACAGAATTTTTAATTTCCCCATCGCTAGTGTTTCCTCCACTACATTCTCTTCGGGCACGAGAGATTTCCATTTTGATTGCTCGAACTCGACGTCCATTCGCTTTACTAGAGGTCAAAGCATGCGTTCGATCAAGAAGTTCCAACAATTTTGCAAGTCGAGAAGAGGAGGGCTTAAAAAAAATAATTTTTTCTTTTGTTTATTTTATGAAAATAAGTTTTCGGACTCTCTGGACCAGAAATTAAATTTATATTTTTATATAAAATTCCTTGTTAATTCATCTCTAAGACAACCAAAAATAGACTCGTACATTGGCATTATTTTTATAAATTAAAATTAAAATAGTTACCATTTTTTCTCCATTTTCAATGACATTATTCAATTCCTTATCAATTTTAGTTCCATTATCAGGGGTTTCTTCATCGGAAGTCGGAACTACAATTATATAATATTAATTAATATAATAGAATAGAAAATACTTCAAATCCGTAAAGGTGAAGATCCTAACCTGATTTTTGTTGATTCAATGTTGATGATGCGCTGGAAGATGAAGGCATGAACAATCCAGTATTCGAATCCCAACCTTGAGTAAGAAGATCTTTTTTAGCTTGACGTAATAGAGAACCGCACTAGAAAGAAAAAAAGTTTCACTAAAAATCTTTCCGACTATCAGAAAAAGTGTGAGAGAATTTAAAAATCAATTTATTTGATAATTGTTTTTACAGATTGCACAGTGGTTCATAAAGAGAATATATCTGAAAAATAATTTGATTTTTCCAAGTCCTAACGTTGCATAATGGAAAAAAAAAATTGAATTTTTATTTTTAACCCCAAACTATATATATATAAAGAAACTGTTTAACTAATGCCCACAAGAAATCAGAGTGTGTAAAAATATTCTGGTAGTTAAAATGTATATAAATTCAATAAATCCTATTAATATAAGGTGACCACTTGTCCCGCTTTTTGGAGGACTGTCCCGCGTCCCGCCGATTTTTAAAAATGTCCCGCTTTTTTGGAAAATATCTGCATTTCTTATTTTAATGTACTGCAAAAATATTATTATTAATTATTTTATTTAGAGAGTTCGAAAAGATGGGACGAGACTCAAAAAAAAAAAAAGGTCGAATGATTTTTCGGTTACGGTTTCGGCCGATTTCATCCCATTTGTCTCAATGAAAATGTGGTCACTTTATATGAATGGCCTCAGCAACCGAAAGTGAAAATTAAAAAAAAACACGAACTTATCTTTAAAAATCAACTAGGCCTATAATCATAGAGAGTAGCTTACTTGATCTCGCATCCGTATCGCAGCCTTATAAAAGATCGTATCTTCATCATTATAAGATGTACAATTATTAATCATTAAATCGAAATCCCGTTGAAAGGAATCAAAATCTTTATATTCTCCTCGTGAAATTTTCTCTCTCATTGTAGATAAATCCATAGGTTCATCAACTACCTATAATGGAAGAAGGAAAGAAAAAAAAAAGAAAAAAACGAAAAAGAAAAAAAAAATAATAGAAAATAAATAAAAAAAAAAAAAGAAAAATAAAACACACACACACACGCATACATAATCATATATAAGTGAGAGTGTCAAGTGAGAAAAAAGAAAAACTCAGTGGAGTGTGAGATGATGATGTTCTTTACTTTAGAAATTTTTCAGATATTAAAAACAAACAAGAATTAGTAAAAAACATCATCGATTAAAAAAAAAAAGAATTTCTTAGTGCTTTAAAAGATGCCCAACACTTTGCGAGTGTTTTTTTTTTTTTATTTATTCTTTTTTTTTCGTTTTGGGAAAATAGAAAACCTCTAAATAGTCTGGCACCGCTTTCAGATCGACGGGTTCAGTGAAGATCTCGCCGGTGTCTTTCGCCTCGATTAAATCCAGTAATTTGCGTAAAAAAACAGTGATTGGTTGCAGTTGAGCGCAGGTCCAGATTTCTTTGCTGAAAAATATTTTAATTTTTTATATAAATATATTAAAATATAAGAAAAAGATTGAGGAAAGCTTTAATAATTATTATTATAATAATATTTTTTTTTTTTTTGTAACACTCACACTTTTTTCCCACACCCACAGTCTTTTCGGCAACTTAGGCCATTTAAGACTTTAACGATTCTCGTATTTGATGAATATATGTATTTGGGGTCCAGGCATATCTATTTAAGCCATTTGGTATCCAAAGGCTTAAATAAAATCATCGGACTGCCTGGGATCCAAACTCGCGACCTTTGGTAAAGAAGGCCAGGACGCTACCAGCTACACCAAAGCCCGAGGGCATAATAATAATTTTAAATTAAATGGAAGCGTAAATTGTTGAAAAAAGTATAGAAGAATGCGGCTTGATTTGTTAGATTAGTGCAGAAGTTAATTTTAAACTCGTAACCGTTGGCTCTAATTGAAACATTATGATATAATACGAGAATTAAATACAAGTAAGACCCTTTGATTCAATAATTGTTAGTAATGTACAGTAAGGGAAAATATTAAGTCCCACCGAAGCGTTTTCTACTTGTGATATTTCAATGTTTTTAAAAAAATATTATATATTTTTTAATGAAAACTTTCATGGTTCAAACCTAGAAAATTTCCAATAAAGATTTTCATTTTCTTTTATAAAAACAATGAAATAATCACAAGTAGAAAACGCATGGGCGCGACTTTATATTGTCCCTCAAGGTACATGCTAAATGATCATTAAATCCCTGTTTCATTTTCAATAGACATATTTAAAACAAATTAAGTTAGGGAAAGCCTGGGCCTTATTTCATAAAGACTGACAATGCGACAATTGTCAAAAATTGACATAAATTGTCAAGTTTACACTATAATTATTTTATTGTCAACTGCTAAAAAGCAGTTCAATTACAACGATTGTCAACACGTTTCATAAAAAAATTGTCAGTTAATACAAATTTGTCACTTTTTACTTCCTTCTATCCAGCCTTCGGCTACTCATTTTTATTTTTTAAGTAATATCCAATCGCTTCGAACTGAACGGTTTTGGACCGAAACTAACCGAGCCGAAGCCGAGAAAGTTCCCTAGTTGATAACATTTTTTTTTTTTTCTAAACAGGCTAACCTGACAAAATCAGGACCCCTGCAAGTTGTTTTAAATTATATTAGAATCCCCAATCGAGAATTCCTTAAGTTCCTTAAGTTGCTTTAATATTTGTTTTAAATATAGGCCTAGTTTTTGAATAAATAAAATATATATAGGTTAATGTCACCTCCATATTTCTTCTAAATTTTCGTTATTTTTATATAAATCTGAATCAAATTGTCTTTGCCACATCTAATTTGGCTAATAAAAAAGAATAGAGAGAGAAAAAACTGAAAAAGGTACCTATCATAGAAAAAAAATAATCGACATCATATTTAATTCAGGCTTATTTTCATTTATTTAATTTATAAATATTTTAATTAAATATTATATTACCAAATAAACAAAGCATTGTTGCAAATTAGATTATTTTTTTAAATAAGCTTATATGATATAACTTTAATATTATTTCCTTTAAATCAATTCGATGTAAATAAATGTGATTATATTCTAGGTTAGGCCTATACGACACAGCTTTTAATGCCTGTCAGAATTTTTCTTAAATTGTCACACAAAAAAAAATTGTCCCGACAATTGTCGTTTCAAAAACAAAAAGTGACAAATTATTCGTGACAAATTGTCAAAATTCACCTGTCAACCTAGAAATTTTATGAAACCAAAAAGTAACAAATTGTCATGACAATTTTACAAAAATGTCATTTTTTTACTTGACAATTAAGTCAAGAGCTGATTTTTATGAAACAGGTACTCGACAAATTGTCAAATTGTCACCTGTCATTGTCAGCTTTATGAAATAGGGCCCTGGTGTAGATAGTTGAATGATAAATGCTAATTGCAAAATATTTTTATCATAAGTATAATTATACTGTATAAGCTACTAATGAAACATCTTAGACTGTATTTTAGTTAAATAAAAAAAAAGATATCCTTACATTTTAGTATATTCCTTTTTGAGTTTTTCTCGTTTCCGGACTAATTCACAAAGAAGTCTAGCGCGTTCTAAATCTTGACGTAAGCATTGCCAATATTTCAATTGACGATATAATTCGGCCTGAAAAAAAGAAGATATTGTTGAATTTATTATATTATTGAAACAAACAATTGAAAAAAAAAACAGGAACAGGTAGATGAAGGCAGCCAGCAAAGAACAAAAACTTTATTTAAATATCGTCGACGTTTCGGCAACTAGTCGCTCCCATCCTCAGGACGATAAATTGTTAATGTTGTTTAGATTGATACATATAGGTGATACAAAATTGCAACACAAATCTGCATATACCATTAAATGTATGTTTAATTGTCTATGAGAATCGTAGTAGGTGCCTGGGCTTAATTTATTGTTGAATGGGCCCGAAACATCAGCACTGACCAAGAGTAAAAGACGATATTTAAATAAAGTTTTTGTTCTTTGCTGGCTGCCTTCATCTACCTGTTCCTGTTTATTATCACTCAGCCATTAATTTCTTTTCAAACAATTGAAAAAAATTATATTTATTTTTATTTAAAACTAATTGTTGTTGGTTGAATAGAAGGCGTCTGCTCTGTTTTTAGACAAGAACTCTCTAGGTAGCCCAATGGCCTATGGCTTAAACGGGTAAATAAATAAAAAAAAAAAAAAAAACTCTAGGTCAAAAGACAATAAACAGAGATTTCTGTATAAATGAGACGAATTATGAAATTATTTTATTGAAGAGGCTTCTTAAACTGGAGTTGAAAACAGTTGAAAAATTTATAATTTGGTATTTTTCTTTTTAAACACTCACACTCACATCACAAATCCATACACACAGTATTTTCGGCAACTTAGGCCATTTAAAACTTAAACGTTAATGTATTTGTATGATGTTAAAACTGGCGAGATGGCCTATGGCTAACTGGCAAAATAAAAATAAAAAAAAGACTTAAACAATACTCGAAATTTATTAATATATAATATATTTAATGGGGGTCCAGGCACTCTTATTTAAGCCATTTGGTATCCAAACGGCTTAAATAAAACCCTCGGGATTGCCTGGGATCAGAACCCGCGACCCTTGGTATAGAAGGCCAGCACGCTAGAAACCACACCAAGCCCGAGGGCTTATAATTTGGTATTGCAATCGTATTAAAATTTCGATGTCAAGAATTTGATGGGAATACACCTTTTTGAAGGACGTGTATGTACTGAATTTTTTAGATATTTTAATACATACAATATCGACTCCGTGCGCTGCTGTCTGATCCCTTCTTGACGAGGCCTGTTGACTAGATTGTAGCCTTCTCAAAAGTGGAACTCCATTTCGATATTGTCTCTTACAAGTCCAAAAGGCAACAAGACGATGAAGAAGTTGAGATTTCTTAGGTAAATTGACTAAAGTTGCAATTTCTTGTATTCTACAAAAAATAAATTATTACTAAGTTAATTAATTATACAGGGAACAAAAAAAAATTTTTTCTGCGGCATAAGCCTATCAAGTCAAGAGCTATGATGAGGAAGTACTCAGTCTATATATTATTTTGTCTCAGGATAAACCGAACCAGACACCAAAGGAAATCCCGTACAAAACGTTCTTCTTAACTCTTATTGATAGGTTTGTTTTTTATAATTAATTTGATTATTCTTTGTTTGTTTGAAATCATTTGATAATTTTAAAATAGGCGTTTTAAAAAATATTTTCCTCCTATAATTGAATTTCTAGTATAAATTGGGTAATCTTTATCTCAAAAACAAAATTTTCGTATTTAGCAGACCATAATTACTTAAACTGGTTTAATAATAAATCCCATGCCGCAGAATCAGTGTTGGCCTTTCAGAAAAATCGTTTTTTTTTACCTCTCTGGGGGAATTGTAGGCAACGATATGACAGGCACAGACGCTCGTTTTTTGGCTAAGATCTTTCGTGCTTTTTTCAATTTACCATCTCGGGCTTCTTCTGAATTGGGACTCAAATCTGTTCCAGTTGCATCCGCCCTGGATCCAAGACCTTTTGACAAATAAAGTCTTCATAAATATAAGATAAAAAGAGACTAAAAGGTTTTAACTTTTAATTTGAGATGGAAGAGGAATAGCAGACATGGAACTTACGAGTTGAGTAAAAACTCCCCGCTTTCCAGTTTGACTTCTTATTTTGAAAATGAATTAATTTTAAAAGAAATCTTATACTAATATTTTTTCAAATAAAATTTCTATTGAAAACTATTTACCCAGACTGTTTTGTAGAGCGGCCAATTGCTGGCCCCGGGGTCGGTGGTCGGCATCCGAAGGGGTGTGAGCATCACAGAAGGCCGTTTTTTGGACCATCACTTGCCCTGGGCCTCCCTGATCTCGCACTGTATCCATTTTCATATAAAGTCCTGCATGTTGAGCACAAGTTACGTGGAATGCCTGGTAACAGTTACTTCGATGGCATTGGATACAAGCGCCTACACCTCTTTGTTTGCATAAATAGCAAGTAAGTTTCCATCGAGCTGCAGGAATTGCTTCAATTGAGTCGATTGGCTCTAGAAACACCTTTCAATCACAAATAAAACAAATTATATAAATATATTGTTGGAATAAAGACAAAAACAAAGTAGAGAAGTTATACATGTATTTAAGATAAATATGTTTAATTGGATGAATGTTTTCGTTTTTTTTTTGATAACTATCGATATTTGTTTTCGAAATATTCCAACTCACACCTATGTAAAGATCATTAGCTTTATAAATTAATAATAATATACAATAATCTAAAAACATATTTCAATAATTTAAGATTACTTACTGTATTAGCAAAGCGAACTTCAGGAATCCAAAGGGCGCAGACTACATGCGCCCAATGGAGACGATCTGTTTGTTTGAAAGCTCCGCTTCCACTATTTGGACATAAAACACAATCGACTCCTCTAGAAGGTGATTGAAGACAACGGCGACAAAGCCATGGCCCTTCGGGAATGTAGGGGACTCCGTAACAATCCTTAAAATAATTTTATTATTATTATTAAATTAAATTGGAATTTGATTTTATTGAATTAATTTACCTGGTGCACAGCCAGATTGCACATATCACAGAATAGGATGACATTAGAATTTTGACATTCACCGTCCATGCATATACAACAGACCGCATCCTCATCTAGAACATTAATGCCATTGGAAAAGCCATAAGTTGCATCTAAGCCATTTTCATCTGCACAATCACCATTTATAGAATTGTTATTCGAATTCGCGTTCTTTAAATCCGTCGACTTGGAGCTCTGCATCTGAAAAATTTTTATTCAAGGTATGAATGAAAATTAATTGTTGGGTTTCTTGTCAGGAGGTTTTAACACTCGACTAAGTTGAATATATTAATATTAAATTCTCAATTAATTAAAACAACTTTTTATTAGAATTTGATATAAAATAAAATTAAGTGCAAAAAGTTTGAAAAAGAATCAAGAGTAAAATTATTTAGTATATGTGAGGTTTCACTAGGTTGTAAATGAAAGAAATATTGAATATTTGAACTGAATAAATGAATATTGAATTCGATATATTTCGGGCTATTAACCAGGACCTGTACAGCCGGTGCACCGCACCGGGGCCCCCGGCTAAATAAAAAAAAAACTATAATAGCACACTATTTTGTTTAATGGCTGTCGTTTATTGGATTGGAAAATATGGAAAAGAGGGAAAAAGAACAAACAAATGACTGTGATTACAACTTAATAATGTAAAACTATCAACAATCTGTAAACATAAGTTGAATCGCGGGAAAAATTGAGAATATTGGACTGTAGATTAGGTCTTTTCCTCTCAAACTTCGTAGGAATACCCACAAATTCCCACAATGGGTAAATTAATTAGTTAAACTTACTAATATTTTAGAAAACAAAACACTTCAGTTAATGGTTCAGAAGTGAAGTGTGTTAATTTTTTGGTTAAAAATGGTGTCTAAACAGTGATTTCAAGGTCATTATTTGTAAAATTTTGACCCCGACCCCCCCCCCCGGGTTGGACACTTCGCTGGGGCCTCATTTTCTTATTTTGTATCGGGGCCCCCGCAGGTCTAGCTACGCTCACGGAAAACCTACACCACTTTCCCTCCAAACTATAAAGAATCAAGAGGACTAGATATATTTTTCAGTTTCGAAACCTTTTAAATATTATATTTATCACGAATGTGTTTATTAAAGCTTTTGTGGTTTGAAATATTATTATTAGGAGAATTTTTAATTATAGACCACATTTTTGTATGAATATATATTTTATTTTTAATAAATATTTAATACAAAAATGTGGTCTATAATTAAAAATTCTCCTAATAATAACTTATAAATATTATTAAACAAAAAACTCCCAAAGAATATTGCTTAATGCCAAACAGAAGAGTGCCTTAAAACAAATTCATAATCCTTAGAGGCACAACTGGTATTAATTCAGCTTGCAAGAATTGAGTTAAAAGAACTAGCAAAGCGAACTTCAGGAATCCGAATGATCCTAATTTTTTTTTTAAGTTTTTTTTGGCATGTTAGGCCATATAGACTTTTAAAGATACTCACATGTCAGTATTTAAAAACGATATATATTAGGGGGTCTAGGCATATTTATTTATACCATTTGGTATACAAATGATTTAAATAAATAAATTCCGACTGTCTGGGATCCGAACCCACGAAGACTATCATTATTGACATTTGTCAACAATTCTAGCGGTTTCGGGCACGAGAGGGGGCTATTTTTTGCCTAATTAAAATCTTTATAACAATTAACAATCCCTCCACAAAAACGTATGTGTTGTCATAGATTAAGAATAATATTTGTATTTGAATTTAGAGCGCACTTGAGCCTTGGTGAAGTTGCTAGCGTACGGGGCTTCTGTACCAAGAGTCGCGAGTTCGGATAAAAAAAAATAACATGGATTTGCCTATTAGAAGTTAATTTACAAATTTACCTGAAAATAAGATTCTTTCTCTAAACGATCCATTAGGAGTTCAAACATGTCAGGTGGCACAGCAGGAAGACCATTCTCCTCTCGTTGTTCGTTAATTAAATTTAACCAAATGGCATCTTCTTCATCCATATCATATTCAACCTCAGCATCTTGCTCTTCAGAACTGCGTTCAATAAATCTAAATAAAAAGGAAATTTTTTTTTATTAAAGAAAACAAATCATTAAATTGTTAAATTATAAACAAATCGGGTACTACGTACCGTATATATGCAGTGGGCCGAGGAGGTGCATCAGAGATATCATATTTATCCATAATATTAAATGTAGGTTCAGGTAATGGAAGCCTCTCAGTTACCTAAAATAAAGAAATTGATTGGTTCTTATTTCAGGCTCAAAATTAATTAATTTGTTATAAATATACAATGTCGGCCATCGAAATCAGAGGCGTCATTTGGGGGGGGGGGGGGGGGCAAATGCCCTCACCTCTTAGGGGCTCTGATCTTTTTTAAATTTTATATTATTCTAAATAAAATATTTCAAAATATATCTACTGGTATATAAATTGTAAAAAGTGAAAAAATGTATTAAATTAAATATCATTTGGCCAAATTTGAGATACCTATTTGTAGGTAAATTTAAAAAAAAAATGTTTGCCCCCTCCCCTCCCCCCAACAAGAAAAAGTTGAAATGACGCCTCTGATCAAAAACTGGACAAATTTAAATTTGATTTTTCTGCTTCCGAGAAGTAAACGTGCATCTCTTTAAATTGTATGAACAAAAAAGAAAGAATGCAGAATATAATCGAGAGTAGTGCAAGGGCGGATCCAGAGGTGTTTCTCGGGGGGGGGGGGGGGGGGGGTAATCTGGAGTGACTGGTCGCACAACACACAATTTTTTTCCTAGTTTCGGTAATTTAAAGGCGCATTCTGTACTTGTTTGCCAGAATATATATACAAATCAAATTTTTAAGTATTAATTTTTAAAATTTTACATTCAAAATAAATTTTTTTTCAAAAAAAAAAGTATTTTTTTCAAATCTCGGGGGGGGGGGAGGGGGTAATTACCCTTGTATCCCCTTGTATCCGCCCTTGGAGAGGTGATAATGAAGACCTTCGCGCTAGGGTATATTGATATAATTACATTATTCTGTTTATCGTTTAGACAAGATATATTGTCTCTGTATGGAGTGTTTTGATAAATTGAAACAAATAGTTACTTTTTCTAGATTTTGATGATTAAAAATGTATATATGGTTCATTGTACAAAAAAGGGTTAACTTCGCGTAATTGCAAATAATTCAGTGACTAGCAAACCTATTGACTTTTTTTAAACAACAGTTAATAGAAAAAGTTAATAATTTTTTGGCACACATGATAAATATTGAAATTTAAAAATTGAGAATATTCGTCTTTTTAACCCCAAACCTCTGGAATGTACCAGCTCAAAAAGTGAACATTTAAATGCAAATTTATTTAAAACTTCTTCTTCTTCTTTCCTAGCCTTATTCCCGCAGTGTGGGGTCATCAGAATGGGTTTTTCGCGACCAAAAGAAATAGAACAAGCCGGCCCGTCGCACGGTCTGACGCCTGTTGAAAATATAGAAGGGACAGACATGTAAAGAACAGAAGGACTGCCAGTAACAGCTTGGGTACCTCGTGGTCGCAATCCACGTACCCACAAGATGTGGGCCCCTGAGCAAGCAAATTTATTTTAAATTATTTGATTTATATCATTATTATCCATATCGATATAATTTAAGTTACTTTATTAAGCTTTGTTAATTCTTAAATTTTGATTTTAATTAAATTTACATTTTTTTTTTAAATTTCAAAGTCGCATATCTCGATTCGAGCGTCAGTCCTCTGGCTGATGTTAAATTTAAAAAATATCTGATATTATATACACTGTTGATAAAATAATTATCTGTTTTATATAGGTTTAGGGTGTAAAGATGGCATTGGTGCCAAATTACGGGCGTTAGCTATATTTTATTGTTATTTTTGTGTCGAAAATCAGCAAGTAAACACTCAATTTGTCAGTCTCCTGGTAAGTAATATTTTAGAAATTTTAATAATTATTTTAACTATATACTGGATTTGCTTTTCATTGTTATATTTAGAATATATCAAAAAAAAAGTATTCTCTATCATTTAGCAGATTTTTCGTGTTTTATATCAGAATCATCAGTCCCCTGGAAGTTTTAAAACTTCAAAGCTAAGAGGCTAGTGAGCTTATATATAAAATTAAAATAAATCTGAGTGTTACTATATGTATACAATAAAATTAACTTATTGTCTCTCAAAATTATTACAAACAATTGAAATCAAACAAGTTAACCCATTTTTGTAGAATGACCCTTATACATATACAATATTTGGTTTATAAATAAAAAAAGTTGTATGTGACTTCAAATTATTCAAAAAAAATGTTTAGCAAAATTAGTGATTGGTTTCGATTTTATGATATTATTTCAATTTATTTACCGGTTCCGGTTTGTCTTGATGGGGCTGAATATATGGCAAAGATTGTTGAATTGGGATTCGAGTCAATTGTCCATCGACCTCGACTTGAACAAGGCGTTGAGATTCTTCAAAACTAAGCGCTTCTCTGGGTAAAGATGAATTTTGAGTGCCATTTCCCCCACCGCTCGATGAGGCATTTGAAGCCGAATTTTTTGAACGTTTTCGCCCTAAGAAAATAATTGTAAATAAGTGTTAATTGGTCTTTTTAGTTTTTATTTATGATATAGACGCTTTGAATGACATTTTAATTGGAACATCTTTTTTTATACCTGGTGTATGGGGTTCTGGATTTGGGTTATCATGGTCATAGTTGACCAAATGATATTGTAGTCCACACATACTTCTGTAGACTTTTGCACATTCAACGACAGGACATTGATATGGTGGTTGCCTAGAAGCTTTTAATTTGCGACAAAATTCAATTACATCAAAATTAAGTCCCATTTTGAACCTGCAAAATAAAAAGAAGGTTAAAAAAAGGCTATTGAACCACTCTTTCTAAAACTATATTTAGATTTAATGTAGCTTTTATGGTCAAGTAGCTATGCGTTGCACAAGTAGGGCTATTTTTCGATATTTTTTTGCCTAAAAATGAGGTTTTTCGAGAAAAAAACTAATTTTGGAGTTAATTACTCGTGATTTTTTTATTTATTCTATTAGAGGTTTTCTTTCTGCACCAAATGACATCCCATTTAGTCTGATCTGATTAGCCTTTCGGAATCTACAGGGGTTTAAACTTTCAAATTATAATTTACCGCAGAGCGGTAAAATAAAATGATAGGAAAAAAATTTAGCTTAAAACTCATTCTTTCTAATCGTATATTCCCCATAATTATACCTCTTAAGACAGAGGAGTTATTCAAGCCGATAAACTTTTTCGTGCATGCCTCCCTAACCTGCCACTATAGACACATGATTTGTAAGACGTTGTCACGTCAAAAAATTTAATTATCCATTTAGAATTGTTTTAGGAGTTTTATTGAGGTACAATTTAAAAGATGGAAAAATATTGTATTTATCAAATGTAAGACGCTTTGTTTTGCATTAATGATGATTGATAAAGTAGTAGAATAACAGGTATGTATTGTCAGAGGCGAATTAGTATTTGCTATTCATAAATGTAGGCCTACTTGATTGGGATATATACGTGATGCTTTAACTACTCAAAAGGGCAGGGACTATTATGTTTTAATTAATTTAATTGTTAGTATTTATTTATTGAGGTACAATTTAAAAGATGGAAAATATTGTTTTTATCAAATGTTAGACGCTTTGATATAATAATTTGTTCTCAAATTAAATTTATGTAAATATTTGTTTTTAGAGAGAATATAATATGAAATGGAAACTTGTTTCAAAAATATTTTAATATATCAAAATCAAATAGTGTAATTTTAAATTCAAATCAAATTTTAATATAAAAAAGTATATACTATGTATATATAAAAATTAAAATATTGTAGAATAAATAATTTAAGCTGCTATTTTTTTTGTATTTGTGTGAGCTGAACTCACAAAAATCTCTAACATAAACTGTTTTTATTTATTAAACTCACAAAAAAGTAATTTATTTAAACTTGTAATACTAATATAATTAAATATAAAACATTTAAGAAATAAGAGTAATTTATTTTGATAGCATAATAAATAAAGAGGTATATTGATTACCTTTTAACACCTTTTAAGGTACTGGATTGTAATTATTGTATTTTATTATTTTAAGTGGAAGAAATTTTAATAATAACACATTATAATTGTAAATAACAAACAAAAAGTAAATTAACTTTTAAAAATTAAAGAGATTTGTTTAAAATAAGGAAAACCAAACATGTTTAGAAAACATCGATCGCCATATTTCTGACGTCACTGTTAGTGATGTTTACCAACAAAATTACAATAACAGCATATTCTTTAAAAAAAAAAAGTATTTAAAATAATTTTAAAATTTATTTATCTATTATAATATTTTTTTATTTAATGTTGTTTCTTTTTTTATTATTTAAAATATTTTTTTTTCAGAGCTGGTATTACTGCATTAATAGGAACGAGTTTGTTCTTAGCAGAGTTGGGTTTTATACATGATTTTCCAGTTTTATACAAAATCGCGGATAAAACTGTATAAAACGTATAATATGTATAAAACTGGGATGCGTATGCGCAAACCCGACGAGAAAAGAAATTCAAAAAAAAAATCATTTATAACTAGAATGAGTCCTATTTTTTATTATTTATATATAAAAACAAATTTTCAAAAATGCCATTTGGCAAATGATTGACCTTTATAATCTTAGCTAAATACCAGGGAACAGGGCCGTAACGAGGGCGTGGCAAAACAGGCGCCCGCCACGGGCTCAACTGGGCTGGGGGCGCAAAAAAAGGGGTCCGACCTAGTTGTGAGCTGCACGAGGTTTTTATTATTTTGGGGATTAAATTTTATTTTGAATATAAAATTTTAAAAATTAATACGCCAGCCCCCCCCCCCCTCTGCCCCTCACATGAGGTATGAAAAACAGTTAAGAATAAAAAAAAAGTGCAGGAGGTGGATTTGAACTCGCGACGTTTGGTTACTTGAGAATGGAAAAAAAAATATAGAATAACTGAGGACGAATTAACCCACTGAGCTATCGCTTAACTATTTTCCATAAAGAAATATAAGCCATATAAGAAACAGTAAATAAAAGACTTATTAAAAAAATTTTAATTTTGTACATATGATATATCATTTTTTACTACGTTTAATGCAGATTAATAATTTATTATTAAAATTTTAATTGCATGCATAGTTTTCAAATTATTCAATGGGCAAACGTCACATTGTGAATGCCTTAATATAATTAAACCAAAAACTCTATATAACATGTGACACATGTTATTAATTCTTAAATTTCCCCTGATTCCAAATAACTAAAGCCCTTTTAATTATTTGATCTAATTTGGGAGTTATTGGCGATTAAAGTTAAGCTTAATTTCGACCTTAATGACACACTCAAAATTCCATATTATCGAAAAAGCTTATTTAGCATTGTCTGATTAAAACCAAATTTTTACCAGAGATTTATAATTAAAAAATGAGTTTTTTTCTAAAGTTTCATTGAGATTGATAAAGAAATAAATAAAATATTGACTATTTTGTAAATTGAGTTTTAGAATTCGGGATCCCGGATTGGTAAAGAGAGCGCTCTGTGAACCGGGTCTAGGCTTGCAACTGAGATCCCAATTCTAAAACTCAATTTACAAAATAGTCAATATTTTATTTATTTCTTTACCAATCTCAATGAAACTTTAGAAAAATACTCATTTTTTAATTATAAATCTCTGGTAAAAATTTGGTTTTAATCAGAAAATGCTAAATAAGTTTTTTCATATATATGGAATTGAGTGTTGATGTCATTAAGGTCGAAAATAAGCTTAACTTTGATCGTCAATAACTCAAAAATTAGATCATATAATTAAAAGGGCTTTAGTTCTCTGGAATCAGGAGAAATTCAAGAATTAATGACATGTATCATATGTTAGATAGAGTTTTTGGTTTAATTATATTAAGGCATAAACAATCTGATGTTTGTCCATTGAATTATTTGAAAACTAGGCATGATATTGCAATTTTGAATATAAATTATTATTCTGCATAAAAAATTATAAAAAATGATATATCATATGTAGAATATTAAAATTTTTTTAATACTTCTTTTGTTTCATGTTTCTCATATGGCTTATTTTTCTAAAGAAGAATTAGATAAACCATAGCTCAGTTGGTTAATTCGTCTTCAATAAATCTATTTATTTTTTACATTCTCTCGTAACCAAACTTCGCGAGTTCAAATCCACCTCCTGCACTTTTTTTTAAAAATCATATTATCAATTTCCTTTTATTTTAATGCTAACTTATAATTTCATTTATCTGTCATTATAACGAGAGAAAGGATTTGTGGAATATAAATTTTGGCAATCCTATGTTTAGGGAATTTTGACAAATTCTTAAATAACTTTTATTACTTTCTCGTATAGAGAAAGTATTTTAATCGTAAAAAAATTGGACTTCGAGATTTTGATGTTTCTCCACGTTTTAGACCTCCCTGAGTCCAAAAATACCATTTTGGGCATTATGTCTGTGTGTGTGTGTGAACACGATTGCTTAAAAACCAAAGCAGCCAGATTAATGAAATTTGGTATATGTTCCTTAAACTAAAATTGTAGATTTCTATCAACTTTTGGAGTAAATACGTTACCTAGAAGTAGTACTTTACCAAAAAAGTTTTTTCAAAAATTTTGAAATTTTTAATTTCTTTGTTATATTATGATAAAATACTCAATTTTAAAAAGTTTTTATTCTTT
>JAKCPI010005283.1:0-20589 GCA_023213315.1 Euborellia annulipes | reverse complement strand
GGCTGGTCGTCCACTGGACGCTACAACGCGCTACCGCTACAAGCGCTACAACATGCTACAGATCCCAATGTGTGTGAATCAATTGAAGCTCGTCCACTAGAAGCGCGCGACATCACGCTACAACGCGCTTCGAGCGACAAGGCGCTACAGATCCCAAAAAAATGGGATCTGTAGCGCGTTGTAGCGTCTAACCCTTTGTTTTTCTAACCTAAAATACTCTCACCGGCAAAAAAAACCGCAACACTTTGTTTTTTCTTAATAAAATTGATGGAATTGAATAAAACAAAGCCCAAAATGTCGATATTCAATTTGTGGGTCAAAATAAGATTAAATAGACATCAAAGAGCCGTAGTTACTTCATCAATCACTGTTTGTTCGGTGAGTGTGTGTTTAAATGAATTTTCATAAATTTTTTAAATTTTTTATTAACTGTTTCAAGAATCGACTGCTTTGCAAATATCAGGTTTGATTTTTCATCATTGTCAGGACCTTTAAAAATAAACATAGAGTATGTTTAATTTATTTTATATTCAACACATACTTATTCTTTTATGTTCGACATTACAATTTTTTCTGATATATATATATATATAGATATATATATTAAATTGATAAAAGATATACATTTTTTGTTATTTCACATTGAGTGATTTGATGAAGTAACTGCGGCTCTTCGAGGTCTATTTAAAATAACCTTCATCCCAGAATATAAAGAATTTTAAAATAAGATTATTTGAAAATTTAGCGAAAATAAATATAAATTTCGAGATTTTTATCTTGGTTTTATATTTCAATTTAATTATTTATTAAAATTATATGGATTTGTTTTATTTATTGGTTAGAAATGTATATGAAATTTTATGTCAAATGTAGCGCGAAGTAGCGTGCAGTGGACGACCCTTGTCGCGTGTTGTCGCGTCTCTTGTTGTCGCGCTTGTAGCGGTAGCTTCCAGTGGACGACCAGGCTCAAGCGAACTAACCTCTAAGAGACACCATCGTGAAGTTAGTAACATTTTATATGCAATGAAGTTAGCAACATATACAATCATCCCCATGAAGTAGGACACCATCATTAAAGCTAGTGTTTACATAAAAAGAAATAAGTTTTTACTTTCTCTTACCTCTATATATGTTAATATATAGAGAGAGAAAGTATTGGATTCATGTCAAAAATTCGTTGTGGAAATTTTGACGGATATACACGTTTTGAGGCCCTCTGAATCCAAAAAAGTGGTTTTTGCGACATGGTCTGTCTGTGTGTCTGTCGACCAAAGAGTACTAGTATTTACTGATGCACTTTTTCAGTTTTTTCGATTTTCTCAAAATTAGACCATTTTACTTTTGTACTTCATAGTTAAGATTGGAGAAATCGGGAAAAAAAAAAAAAAAAAAAAAAAGATTGGAGAAATGGTTGCCATAGTAACAAAATATAAATATTTTCCCATGTTTATAAATTGTACATCTTGAATTCTAATATATCGACGGAAAAATTTGGTATGACAAGCACAGTACACAACTTTCTCTTACCCTTCGGCAAGTGCGATCAGTCACACCAGATTTTTTGAATTTAATTTAAACAAAGACTGTACAAAATAATGTATTATTATTTCATTAATGTTGTGTATTTTTAATAAATAATTAATACAAAATGTGGTCTATATTTAAAAACTCCCATAATAATATTCTTTTTATTACCATTATTGTAAGCGGATAGAAAGTATACGTATAGGCCCACTAAATTAGAGATTTGTTCAATCAGTGAGTTTTTTTTTATTTTTTAAAGTTTGCCAAATTGTGTGAGAGTTTGGATCATTTTTGAATAGTCCCGTTCTATCTGATCTCCCACCCACTTGGATCTAACAGAAAACTACAATTTAGTGTTAGAACAATTGATTTCAATTAAAAGTCTCACTAGAAACTAACAAAATGCCAAAATAATGAAAAAAATAACATTATTTTTGTTTGAGAGATTAAATTTAAATTTGTCTACTTCAAGTAATAATGATAAATTTGATTAAAGATAATTAAATTACGTTGCTTACCTGTAAAAAAAAAAACAAGGTCTTTTGTTCTATAACTGTAACTAAAGAGACACTTAGTGAGTGCAGTTAATTAAAAGTTGAAATAATTTCTTAAAATTGAATTGAAAAAAACTCGCTTCGTTTGAAAAGGAAAAAAATTTCTAAAAAAAAAAAAAAACTTTTTAATTAATTGCAACAATTAAGATAACAGACAAGCAGCGCTCTCTATGTTTATGATTGAACAATCAAAAGATTGAACTAATCAATAATAATAATTTAATGAACATTAGTATATTCTTTATAAAATTTTAATTTAATTAGTGTCTTTTTGGCATCAAAGGCCATTTGACATATGCATAAATGCGAATATAATATTTGTCCGACTATTTTTTTAATTAATTGAATAGCCAATAATTTTCCATTTTCGTGACTAGCTTCACAATTGTTTACTTTTTTTTCTCTGTTTAAATCTCTTTGACTTTAATTGTTATTTAATATTTTAATTAATTAATTAATTCTAAGCCCTTTTATTTAAGCCATTTGGATACCAAATAAGAATGCCTGGACCTCAAATACATATATATTCAAATAACGGTTATCCGTGAGTGTGAATAAAGTGTGTGTTAAAAAAAAAAAAAATTAATTCTAATTGTTTATTTTGATTATTTTTCTTGAAATGTAGACCAATAAGTTAATTTAAAATATACCAAATAGATGAGCCAACAAATTTATTAAAGAATTTCATTTGCTAATATTTAATTTATCTTTAAAAACTAATTTTTTTTTTTAGAAAAATCTAGGTTTGAATTTAAATATAAAAATAAAGAGGCCAGCCAATCAAAGAGACAAGTTGAAATTTCAATATTTAATAATTTTTTATTTTTTGAAAAAATACTTGGCTTGATGAATCATCAAAATTAAAGGGAGTTAATCTTTTTTTGCTTTATCCATAAAAAGAACTTCTTATTTATCTTTTAATGAGATCGATATTAAAAAAATACCGTATGCAATTGACCATCTTCCATTTTTGGTCGTCCATTTGCAAAGGGGACATGAAAATTATATAAATATCAAAAAGGAAGTGAAGGCCAGCAAAGATCAAGGTCTTTTAATTTGCGAGGAATCCAGGAAAAGAACTGAATGGAAACCAAGGAAATGCTTTGCTTATTTATTTGTTTATTCATCCAATTAATTACTTTTCCCTCTACAATCTAATCCAAGGATTGTTTGTAGTAGTCCGCCCGCCTTACTTTGACAACTCAATACATACAGGAATAGAAAAAGCCAGTAATTACAATCGTTCCACCTGACTTCCTCTTATTTGGCATATATTTTGAAACACAAAAACTAGCGGTCAGCTATTTATTTATAAATTTTGCAATATTCTTATATCCTTTGGGCATTGAAGATTTTGCATGTCCGAAATATCTGCCATATAAACAGACATCATCAGGTAATTGCTAGAGTTCAATTCTTCTCATTCCTGCCTTTCCAAATATTATTTTGTTTGAATAGATATTCTTATGACTAGGGCTCGGATTTTCCATATAATGCATATTTTGGAGTTTAAGTGCATATTTTGCATATTTAGCGATTTAAGCTATATTTTTCATATTTGTATGCTTTTTATTCCTTTTTTTGGCATTTAAGAAAATTTTAGAGATGGAGAGGGTAGGCCGGATTAGCCAGTGTGCCGGAGTAGCCGGATTAGCAAGACTCTACTGTATTAAATTTCTTTTAAAAATACTTTGCAAACATTTATTTTATCATATCATCATCATACTATAATATAAAGCGCTAGCGACTGACTTCATGTCCCTGGGTGTATGTGCCTGTTCTCTCGCTGATTGGCCAGATTTACAGGAAATGGAGCTGTGAGAAGGAAATTTAAATCGGAGAGGGAAAATTTAAAATTTCCAAACAGTGAGCAAGAATCAATTTGATGCATTTGCTCGCCGAAAAAGAACAAGGGGTACAGTGGGGCTTAGCCGAAGGCGAGCTTTACCACTTGTATTAAATAAATTGAAGTTGTCTTGTCGGTTTAAAGCTATCACCAATCACTAGATATTATGGGTTTATAATACATACTAGCCGCGGAAATAAAGGGATGAAAATAATTTGCCTGTAATCCCTAGAAGGTCCTTTTTAAGCATAAAAAATTTCGTTTCAAAATTCCAACGGGAAGTTGGCCAAACAGAGCGTGACAGACAGATGGACACTCGTCAATTATATAAATAAAAAAATATATTGGAGTTGGGAGGAATAAAACCAGCGTTGTCGAACACCTTTATCCTTTTATTCAAGCAGACGTTTCGGTAACCATAACGGTTGCCATACTCAGTCATATATGACAGGGACACCTTAAAAAACTTTCATTGGCACTGAGGATGGCAACCATTATGGTTACCGAAACGTCTGCTTGAATAAAAGGGTAAAGGTGTTCGACAACGCTGATTTTATTCCTCCCAACTCCAATCTCATGTACCCAGCATACAACTTAATTTATAAAAAAAAAAAAATATATTAATAGATTATTTAATTTGAAATAGTTTTTATTATTAAACAAAAAAATGAATAGTTTCTTACCTATATACTCATTTTGAGTGAGAGAGAGGAGATAGTTTTTTAGGAACAAGTTCTTTGTCCTCGTTCTTTTATTATTAATTCAACCCTGACCTTTCGATTTTACTATAATTCTATCTTTTTTACCAAATTTTTTTTTCTATTATTTCCCTTCCCCCAATTGTTTCTCAAAAAAATAGAAAGGAAAAATTTTGTTGATTATTAGATTGTTAAAAGCCAAAGACGGTCGATTCGTTAAGAGGCTAACGATGAAGGTATTTAGTAACAATCCCATTCTCATAGGATAAAAGGTGACGTCATCCACATCGACCTTGAGATTTCTGCTGAAGAGAGAGAGAGGGGGGGTGTATGTGTGTCTGTCTGTCTGTGAACAGAATATCTCAAGAATGAAAAAGCTAGGAGGTTGAAATTTTATATTTAAGTCCACGTGACACGAAGCTTATCAACAAAATCAGAGTACTAGTACTTCACTGATGCACTTTTTCAGTTTTTTTTTTCGATTTTCTCAAAATTGGCTCTAACGATTTTGATTAAAATTCAAAAATCAATTATTTTTTAGAAGCTCTTTAAAATGTATATTCTCATTTTGCTCTCAAAATTGTTTAAAGGACACTTTACGCTTTTTTTTTATAAAAAAAAACACTCATACTTTTTTCTCATTCACACAGTCTTTTCGGGAACTTAGGACATTTAAGACTTTTACGATAACCGTATTTTTATTAATATATATTTATTTGGGGTCCAGGCATTCTTATTTAAGCCATTTGGTATCCAAATGGCTTAAATAAAATCTTCTGACTGCCTGGGGTCCGAACCCGCGACTTTTGATATACGAGGTTAGCACGCTAACCTCTACGCCAAACCCCGAGGGCATACTATACGCTTGTACTTCATAGGAAAAATAGGAGAAATGGTTGCCATGGTAACAAAATATACATTTTTTCCATTCACACTCACACACACACACATCTACACAGTCTTTTCAGCAACTCAGGCATTTAAGACTTAAACGATAACTCGTGATAATGTGTAAATATTTGGGGTCCAGGCAATTTTATTTAAGCAATTTGGTATCCAAATGGCTTAAATAAAATCATCGGACTGCCTGTTTGTCCAAACCCGCGGCCCTTGGTATAGAGGGACAGCACACCTAGCCACTACACCAAGCCCGAGGGCCAAAATATAAATTTCTCATGTTTATAAATTTTACATCTTGAATTGTAATATATCGGCGGAAACTAAATATATGTCGACACAAAAAATCTGGTGTGACAAGCTCAGAACACAACTTTCGATTATCGGAGATAAGAGAAAGTTGTGTTCTGTGCGACCATTCACACCATAATTTTTAAAAAGAATATCAATTAACTAGATATACTATAACTTTCTTAATGTATTTGGAAGTTTACTTGTAGTAGTATTCAGATGGATTTGAATGATTATAATAAAAAATTTTTTACACAAAAATTTTTTTATTTTTCAGGAATTCAAACACTGACGACTGGTTTGCGCACATTTCTCAGTTTCGGTCACCATATGTGACCATCATCAGGCCTAAAAAATTAAGATACATTATACAAAACTTAAGGCTTAAAACAAAATCTATCTGATCTTAAATTATAATTTTACACCTTGTTACATTGATTCTTTAACATTAAATTATTTAGAATACTTTTTTCAACAAAACAAAATTTTATCTTTCTTTTCTTATCTTTATCTCTTTTTATACACATACCTTTTTTCTTTTCCCCTATGTATGCTCATATGTCCTTATTTTAAAGATGGTGACACTGACTTATCTCAAAACTATATGTGATATATTTTATTTAATTAATTAAAATCTGAGCTAAAAATAAAATATATCACATATAGTTTTGAGATAAGTCAGTGTCACCATCTTTAAAATAAGGACATATGAGCATACATAGGGGAAAAGGAAAAAAGGTATGTGTATAAAAAGAGATAAAGATAAGAAAAAGAAAGATAAAATTTTGTTTTGTTGAAAAAAAAGTATTCTAAATAATTTAATGTTAAAGAATCAATGTAACAAGGTGTAAAATTATAATTTAAGATCAGATAGATTTTGTTTTAAGCCTTAAGTTTTGTATAATGTATCTTAATTTTTTAGGCCTGATGATGGTCACATATGGTGACCGAAACTGAGAAATGTGCGCAAACCAGTCGTCAGTGTTTAATTCCTGAAAAATAAAAAAATTTTTGTGTAAAAAATTTTTTATTATAATCATTCAAATCCATCTGAATACTACTACAAGTAAACTTCCAAATACATTAAGAAAGTTATATAATCTTGTACATCCTCAAAGTCAAATAGATATACTATAGTTTATCATGAATGTGTTTATTAATGCTTTTGTGGTTTGAATTATTATTATTAGGCCTAAGGCAATTTTTAATTATAGACGAAATTTTTGTATTTATTATTTATTAAAAATAATATAAGTATTGTACAACATTTTGACTGCTTATACTGCATCTGTCATCAAGTGAGTCGCAGCAAGTGCACAGTTCTTGATAACGGCTGCAAATAAGCAGTCGAAACGTTGTACAGTATTTATATTTTTAATAAATAATTTATAACAAAAATGTGGTCTATAATTAAAAATTCTCCTAATAATATACGTAGTTATCAAGTTCCCTGGTGTTTTCACACTCTTCATTCAACATTCTTCCTCTCTTCAAAATTTATATTTTCCTTAAAGAACGGTTTGATTATTCACCAAGAGCGGGTGCTTTGTTTAAATGCTTTCGAGACAATAATTACGCCAATTGGCAATAATAATTAAAACGTCAATCATAGTAATAAGTAGGCAATTTTAATTAACTCTCCAACAACTGAATACACGAACACAAAAAAAAAAAAAAAAATAATACACACAATCACAGGGTGTCTAGAAAAATAGGGTTCAGAATAAAAGATTAATTTTTTACATACTTGACTACTACAGTGGCTGATTTGCTTTTGTTGGACTTTCTCTCTGATGCTTAGATTTACTTCATTTTACTTTCTCTTACCTATGTATATATGTAATATATATATAGAGAGAAAGTATTGGATTCATGTCAAAAATTCAATGTCGAGATTTTGATGGATCTTCACGTTTTGAGGTCCCCTGAATCCAAAAAAGTGGTTTTCGCGACATGGTCTGTCTGTGTGTGTGTCTGTCTGTCTGTGTGTGTTCAATTTTAAGCATGAAGGAATTGAGCTAGGTGGCTGAAATTTTATATATAAGTTAAACATCCCCCCCACAAAATACTTTTAATCAAAATCCCAAAGATACTTACTGATGTACTTTTCGTTTTTTTCGATTTTACTCATTACCTCAGTTCTTCAAAAGCGGGGGAGGAGGGGAAAGTCTAATATCTCAGTATTTGGAACTGATTAATCTAACCATTTCCGTCTACAACGTGTTAGAATATAACGAAAACTTCATCACTTCTCTTGTATTTGGAATTATCACAAACAGACAGATTGAATGCCAACAAATTCCTATAAAGGGAAAATGCTCTATTTAGATAATAAATTTTAATTTGATCTTTGAAATAAAGATTTAGAGCACGTTTTTACTATAAAAAAAAAAGGCCAACCTCTGATTTAATTTAATAAATCAGTGTATATTTATTTGGCAGTTTTTTTTCTATCAAATTTTATATGACTTGCGAACTTTAAACATAATTTGAAAAACTAATAAGATTTATTGCCATATATTTATTTAAGCCAGATCAGAACCTCATTTCTCTTTCCCTTACCTCAAGCCAGACGAGAGGAGTTTAAAATGTTTTTGGTTTGAGAGAGTCAGAGAAAGAATTAAAGATGATGGAGAAAATGGCTGTTTAATTTGATAAGGATAGCGAATAGCAGCCAGGAAAAAATCAAATCAGACAAAAAATCAGTTCAATTTTTATCAGATTTATTTGATCGTCGACGTTTCGGACGTCATTTTCGCTAAAAATACCTCCATCTGTATTTGCTTGGCGATTGTTGCACTGAGGAAGGGCACGACTGGCGTCCGAAACGTCGACAATCAAATAAATCTGATAAAAATTGATCTAATTTTTTGTCTGATTTGATTTTTTCCTGGCTGCTATTCGCTATCCTTATTAGAAAGAATTAAATAATTATGATTTTATTTTATATTTTGAATCAAACCTGCAGAATGAAAAGCAAAATATAGCTCCGAAGATGGCCTTAACCACGTCAGCTGTTGAAAAAAAAATAAAAATTTAATTAAATAACAATTTTTATTAAGTTTTCATTTGAGAGAATTAATTACATTTAATTATTTTAATCGGCTTTAATTTTTCATGGCAATACAAAAGTCAATGGTGTAGGGCTTAGAATGCTGGCCTTCTATACCAAGGGTTGCGGGTTCGCTTCCAGTCTCATGCGACAATTTATTAAATTTTAATTGGCTACCATTGAATTGAAATAAAGAGAGACGAGGTCTAAATGACCTCTATTGCCGAAAAAGACCTTAAATAAATTTAAAAAACAAAAACAAAAAAACAATGGTTTCCAATAAGCAAATTTTGAATTTTCTGGAATTTTTTGCGCTTCTCCTTTTGAGAATTTCGGGATCTGTCTATTTTTCCTGAACTCTCCATAACGTCCTCTATAAGACTGCAAAATTTCGTTTCAAAATTCCAACAGGAAGTTGGTTAAATAGAGACAGACGTCGACCACTCCGCTTCGCCCCCCTGGACCCCCCTCGTTAAATAAATAAAATATTTTTTGTAATGAGCTTAAAAATTTTGGTTTTATAACCTAATTATTTAGTGATCAAAATAGGCAAGTGCTCTAATTTTTATAGAACGCTAATCAAAGGATAAACTCCTGGGCAAAAATTCAAATTTTTTTAATGTTTTATTATTATTATTTTAACTATCAATAATTTAATCTCTATTCGAATTTGTCTAAAAGTTACATATTCATAATTCCTGTTTGTACAGTTGCCAGAGAGGTGTGGGATGTCATTGAATTAAGCAAGCAAGCAATTGACAATATGGCAAATGTGTCAATCATAAAAAGGGAGAGCAGAAGGCAATTAATTGGCTAAAATGGATGGACCACTTGAGATGTAGAGAGAGAGAGAGAGAGAGATAACCATATGGCGGTAACCAATCAACAAACCTATCGGCGTCCCAATCAATATATCATCATTCATTCATTCATTCCGCGAATTTTCTAAAAAAAAAAAAAAAGGATTTGTTGCGACATATTCAATTTAGAATTGTGGGTTACTTTGAATAGGTTGATCACAAACACGAGTTACCGAAGATCTTTCGACTCAAGTCACTCTCTTTGTTCTGAACAAGCATAGAAAAAAGACTTCTGTGACAATCTTCTTCTATATAGTTATATCAGGGACGGATTAAAGGGGCGACCGCCCCTTCCGAGGAAAAATTGAAAAAGTGTTAAAAACGAGTCATCTAAAGAAATTATGATTTTTTTTGTCTAAAATATATTTTTAAACTATCAATTCAAGTCACAAAATCACCTTAACGGTGCTAATATTTGAAGATATTATTTAAAAAATTTTCATCCCCCCAGAGAAGCCCTCTTGTAAATAGAATCTTCCAACCAACCGCCCCCACCGAAAATCGCATCCCGTTTCATGCGACAAAAATGTATTTAAATTGAATTGGCTACCAATCAATTTAAATAAATAGGGACCGGGTTCTAAATGGCCAGAGATGCCGAAAGACTTTAAATTAAAAAAAAAAAAAAAAAAAAAAAACCGCCCCTACCGACAAAATTGCATTAACCCGTCCTTGTATATATAATAGAGGAGTGTCAGTCTGTCCCGCTCTGTTTGACCAAGTTCCCGTTGGAATTTTCTAACGAAATTTTGCAGTCTTATAGAGGACATTATGGAGAGCCCAGGAAAAATAGCAGAGTCCCTAAATTTTTAAAAGGGGAGGCGCGAAAAATTCCAGCCCTTTGGAAATAATTGAGTTTGGATTGCCTGATGAGAAATTAAAACCAATTAATTAAAATAATTAAATAATTAATTTTCTCAAATGAAAAATAATAAAAATCGATATATAATTCAATTTTTTTTTTTTTTTTTGTTGTGATATTGGGGATGGGGCTCGCCTCAATATAGAGGGCCCGCCGCAGGTTGGAAGGTTGGCCCGGGCCAGCTGGAGAAGGGACCAGGGGGGGGTCGAAGATCCCCTTCCAGCCACCCTCACAAATCCCATATTCGAATTGTGGATAATTGAAATATTTGCAATAGAAATTAATCATGAGTGATATAGTTCCTTCACCACGAGTTAGCCGAGCCAAGGCTGGCATTTTTCCAACTACCCTTATTCCACATATTATAATACATCTATCCGTCTGCCGCCCTCTGAACCCTCCTGAACAATTTCTAGCCTACTCAAAATGGGAGGTTCAAAAATTTTTGAAAATTGAAAATTTCTCTATTATTGAGCTGGCGCACAGCACACAACTTTCTCTTACCTTCGGTAATCGAAAGTTGTGTTCTGTGCTTGTCACACCAGATTTTTTGTATCGACATATATTTAGTTCCCGACAGTACGGAACATTTGAATTCAGATGTAAAATTTATAAGTATGGGAAAATATTTATATTTTGTTACCATGGCAACCATTTCTCCTATCTTCCCTATGAAATACAAGAGTAAAGTGGTCTTCAGAAGATTTCAATTGCAAAATGAGAATATACATTTTAAAGAGCATCTAAAAAATAATTGATTTTTGAATTTAAAAAAAAAATCGTTCGAACAAATTTTGAGAAAATCGAAAAAAAACTGAAAAAGTACATCAGTAAAGTACTAGTACTCTTTGGCCGATTTTGATTAAAAGCTTATTTTTCCGGTCCCGGGGGTGTTTAACTTAAATATAAAATTTCAACCTAATAGCTCAATTCCTTCATGCTTAAAATTGAACACACACACACACCCACCCACCCACAGACAGACCATGTCGCGAAAACCACTCCCCCCCCACACACACACAGGACAGACAGACCATGTCGCGACCCCAAACCACTTTTTTGGATTCAGGGGACCTCAAAACGTGAAGATCCATCAAAATCTCGACATCGAATTTTTGACATGAATCCAATACTTTCTTTCTATATATATATTACATATATACATAGGTAAGAGAAAGTAAAAGACCTTAAATTAAATGTCTCATAAAAATTTTTAATTTTGGCATCTTAGGCCATATAGACTTTAAACTATAACTATAATTTAAATGAATTTCATCGGACTGCCTAAGATCCGAACCACCAGCCCTTGATTTTAAGATTACCAATATTATCATCCGGGGTAGAGGAAAAAATTATTTTCTAAATAATCCTGGTAGGAGGCGATTAATCGAAAGGATAAAGGAATTATAATTATAATTATCAGGTTCAACATACCTCATTGCAAATATTTATTTAAACTATTAGTAATTCTGAGGAAGATAACGTGAACCCACCTCAGTATAATTCCTATGAGGTCACTTTTTAGAGCAGTGTCCGCAATCTTTTTAAAATTAATATCTTCTCTCTGAGCCACGGGTCTCGGGCATCAATTTCATTAAACTTAAAATAAAAATTTCATAAGTATTTTTTTTAAATATTTTATTTTAGAACTTTTCGGCAAGTTTTTTACTTCGGCGACTTTTGCCGGCCCGCTGGGCTCGTTACATCCTCATCCCCTCCTGGACGCTACTCACGGGATTCCCTAAAAGCTATTTTGTCTCTCTCCTGGTTTCGCCACTGCACTATGGGGTCTTTCTCCTCGGGGTCAGTCGCAAATACGAGTATTTCCTCAGACTGCTAAACAAAGTTTTTTATTAAAAGAGGAATCACTTTTTATTTTTATTAAAATATTCTTAAAAGAATTTATTGATTGAATTATAATTAAAAATATTTTATACAAAATTGCGGAGTCTCTTGAAATGAATGAGATTTTTTTTTTCGGCTCTCTCGGTTTAAAAATTCATTATTTGAATATCTTCGATATAATAAATTCTTCTAATATCGTTTGTCATCATTTCTTCTATTTTGTTGTTGGGCTTCCCCCCCCCTTCCCCTTCCCCTCTCATTCTTTCTCTCTCCTTTGACAAAAAGAATGAATATACCCTACATTGGTATGTACTATTTATTCTTTAATAATATATATAAAATGAAACATCTTTTCTTTCTCTTTGTAAAGGAGAGAATAAATTGTTTCCTTGGAGACATCCACAAGTGAAGAAGCCAGAGAGACCTTCTCCCCTCCCCTCTCCTTTCAAGTGACAATGACCTCTCATCTAAGGGAACCCAATTTGAGGTTGGCAATTTTGAAGGTTTTTTTTTTTTTAAGAATGTAGGCCTATTAATAAGAAGCATCATTTTTAATATGACTTCACAATTGAATTGCAAAAATTAAAATTTCCTAGATTGGTTAAAGTGGTGGGGGAAAGCCATGTTGGTTTTCGGAAAGGTTGCACCATTCCTTACAGCATTTCACTAGTCGGGGTTTAATTTTGTGGAAGGGGAGAGCAAGAATAAAATGTTTTCTATAGAAAACGTGATGAAATTCTTTTTTGATTTATCGACGTAGTTATTTATTTAACGTTAGCAAAATCATCAGCATGAAATTAGCCGAAAATCAATGGCCAAAACTGTGTATTTAATCTCACATTACTCTCCAGAAAAATGATAAAAAAATATAGGCCTATCTCTGTTTTAATTTTAAAATAAATAAAATGACGAATCTATCTACACCAGGGCTGTCCAACCCCTACGGGCCGCTTAAAAAAAATGCGGTTTGGAGCATGGGCGTACCCAGGATCAAATCTAGGGGGGGGGGCATGGTCAGATCATGGTCGTCCAGGGGGGGGCAGATCATGGTCGTCCAGATTGTGACATAGCTATTTTTTATATAGAGGGGTAAAGCCTTCGAATTAAAGGCCTAAAAACCCTCGAGTCCTAACAAAAAGAATCATTCCCCGTCGCCATCCACCAATTTTGTTTCGTTTCATCACTTTATAAACATTTAATTTTTTTGTTGCTTCTAGGGGGGGGGCAGCTGCCCCTGCCCTCGCTGGGTACGCCCATGGTTTGGAGGGCTGCATTATAAAATACTTCGTATGTTGGAAAAGCTGTTACTGTATACCAAGGGTCGCGGGCTCGGATCCCAGGCAGTCCGATGATTTTATTTAAGCCGTTTGGGTACCAAATGGCTTAAATAAATGCCTGGACCCCAAATAAATATATTATTAATATAATGGTTATAGTAAAAAGTCTGAATTGCCGAAAAGACTGTGTGTGTGAGTGTGAGTGGGAAAAAGTGTGAGTGTTTAAAAAAAATATATATATATATACATTTTTGCTAATAACAAAAGGCCTATTGCCAATAATTAATAAAGCTATATATTCCAAATAAACTCTTCTTCTTCTTTCTTCGCCTAAATCCGCCGGTGCGGGGTCGGCGGAGTGGGTTTTGCGACCGGAAGGAATAGAACCGGCCGGCCTGTCGCACGGTCTGGCACCTGTTGAAAATATAGAAGGAAAAAGACTGACGTTTAAAGAAAAGAAGTCCCAGCTAGGGCAGCTCGTGGTCGCCATCCACGTACCCACAAGATGTAGGCCCCTGAGCAAATATATTCCAAATAAACTACTTTTTACTTTCTCTTACCTATGTATATATGTAATATATATATAGAGAGAAAGTATTGGATTCATGTCAAAAATTCGATGTCGAGATTTTGATGGATCTTCACGTTTTGAGGTCCCCTGAATCCAAAAAAGTGGTTTTCGCGACATGGTCTGTCTGTGGGTGGGTGGGTGGGTGGGTGTGTGTGTGTTCAATTTTAAGCATGAAGGAATTGAGCTATGAGGTTCAAATTTTATATTTAAGTTAAACACCCCCGGGACCGGAAAAATAAGCTTTTAATCAAAATCGGTCAAAGAGTACTAGTACTTTACTGATGTACTTTTTCAGTTTTTTTCGATTTTCTCAAAATTTGCTCCAACGATTTTTTTTTAAATTCATAAATCAATTATTTTTTAGATTCTCTTTAAAATGTATATTCTCATTTGCAAAATGGTTGCCATGGTAACAAAATATAAATATTTTTTCCATACTTATAAATTTTACATCTGAATTCATATGTTCCGTACTGTCGGGGACAGGGCCCGGGCCCCCCCCCGAAATTTCCCAAACACATATACATATATAGGGATATACAGACATCAGCGCAACAAATTTTCCCGCAGGATGGACAACTTTGGTTCCGCAATAGAAAAAATGTTCCTCAAAAAATTTCGTGTGAAAATAAGTATAGTTTCTTAAAAAAAAATTTTCCTCAGAAAAATTTTTTAGTTCGGGCCCCCCCCCCCCCCCCGAAAAAAATTCATATATACGCCCCTGGTCGGGGACTAAATATATGTCGACACAAAAAATCAATTTTTATATTTAAAATAAAAGATGATTTTCTAATTTGAAGAGAAGAGAATTGATTTATCAAAATCATTTATGAATTTATAGTCCCATTTATATATATTGGATCCCACTGATTCTCATCAAAAAATTTTCTCTTTTATTTTATTTGTTCAACTTTTGGTCTCTAATTATAATTTTCATAAGTTTGATTCCTCATTATTTTTAGAACAAATGCTTAATGAAGAAGTGAATCAAATAAATATGAAATTAATTTTTATTTTTTCTTTGTGTTCTAGCAGTCGACTAATCGTCTTCGAGAATTGACATCATTCTCCAGAGCAACTTCGCCAGCGGGGTGTAGATGCAGGGAGATCTCATCAAGGCAGCCACTACAGCTGATCGAGTACAGCAGCTACATTTAAAGTCTGTATGAACATTTCCGTGAGCGTAGAGTGAGATAGATTTAGGATTTTCAAAATTTATTTTAATTCTCGATTCGGCCTAAATATTTTTTAGATATTTTGACATAGGTTCATGGATAGGATGTTATTAATACATTTAATTCTCCCATTTCAGAGTCCCTGCCTTTTAAATTAAAATTAAAAATAAATTTTTTTTTTTATTTAAAAATCTTTTCTAAATTCATTTGATATCATAGATTTAACATTTAATTCGAATCTTTTAAAGATTATTAGAGTATGTTTTTTTTATACTTGACTACCCAATGAAGATTTCATCAGGAAAACTCAAGTTAATGAATGGATGAATGGTCAGTGTGCAAAAGGTAAAAGGTGGATAAATGCACAGTATTCTCGTTCATTCATTAGCCAACGATGGATATCAACATCATCATAAGAGACAATTCAAGTGTGCATGTATTATTATATTAGACAAGTTGAGAAAGGCGCGGCTTCGCCGCGCCCATCTCAACTTGGCCCTGGCGGGCGGCGTCTCGATACGTGATCAGTAGTTTTTCTCTTAATTTTAAAGCCCATATTATTTTTGCCTAAATGAAAATACAATGAATCAAGTTTAAAATTTGAGTATTCGCCCTGCCCGGCCTCTGGGTTTTGAAGGCCATGAGAAAATTACGGGCAAGAAGCAAGCCTAAATTTCCCTTTAATAAACTGATTCGAGCCAACGGGCATGCAAATGAAATCAGGCGGACAGGGACCTATTAAAAAAAATCAAGAATTTTAAAATAAAAATTTCGGGGGTGGGGCAATTGCACAATAAATCTTTAAACTTTTAAACCCCTTGATAGATATTCATTCAAGAATTTTAAATCCAAAAAAACATGGTAATATTTAAAAAAATAGAAGAATTAAAAATTTCGGGGGTGGGGCAATTACACAAAAAGTCTTTAAACTTTCAAACCCCTTGATAGATATTCATTCAAGAATTTTAAATCCAAAAAAGCATGTTAAAATTTGAAGAAACAGAACAATTAAAAATTTCGGGAGGTGGGGGGCAATTACACAAAAAATATTTAAACTTTTAAACCCCTTGATAGATATTCATTGAAGAATTTTAAATCAAAAAAAGCATGTTAATATTTGAAGAAACAGAAGAATTAAAAATTTCGGGGGGGGGGGGGCAATTACACAAAAAATCTTTAAACTTTTAAATCCCTTGATAGATATTCATTCAAGAATTTTAAATCCAAAAAAGCATGTTAATATTTGAAGAAATAGAAGAATTAAAAATTTCGGGGGGGGGGGGCAATTACACAAAAAATATTTAAACTTTTAAATCCCTTGATAGATATTCATTCAAGAATTTTAAATCCAAAAAAGCATGTTTTTATTTGAAGAAATAGAAGAATTAAAAATTTCGGGGGGGGGGGGGCAATTACACAAAAAATATTTAAACTTTTAAATCCCTTGATAGATATTCATTCAAGAATTTTAAATCCAAAAAAGCATGTTAATATTTGAAGAAATAGAAGAATTAAAAATTTCGGGGGGGGGGGGCAATTACACAAAAAATATTTAAACTTTTAAATCCCTTGATAGATATTCATTCAAGAATTTTAAATCCAAAAAAGCATGTTATTATTTGAAGAAATAGAAGAATTAAAAATTTCGGGGGGGGGGGGGGGGCAATTACACAAAAAATATTTAAACTTTTAAATCCCTTGATAGATATTCATTCAAGAATTTTAAATCCAAAAAAGCATGTTAATATTTGAAGAAATAGAAGAATTAAAAATTTCGGGGGGGGGGGGGCAATTACACAAAAAATATTTAAACTTTTAAATCCCTTGATAGATATTCATTCAAGAATTTTAAATCCAAAAAAGCATGTTAATATTTGAAGAAATCAGAAGAATTAAAAATTTCGGGGGGGGGGGGCAATTACACAAAAAATATTTAAACTTTTAAATCCCTTGATAGATATTCATTCAAGAATTTTAAATCCAAAAAAGCATGTTTTTATTTGAAGAAATAGAAGAATTAAAAATTTCGGGGGGGGGGGGCAATTACACAAAAAATATTTAAACTTTTAAATCCCTTGATAGATATTCATTCAAGAATTTTAAATCCAAAAAAGCATGTTAATATTTGAAGAAATAGAAGAATTAAAAATTTCGGGGGGGGGGGGGCAATTACACAAAAAATATTTAAACTTTTAAATCCCTTGATAGATATTCATTCAAGAATTTTAAATCCAAAAAAGCATGTTATTATTTGAAGAAATAGAAGAATTAAAAATTTCGGGGGGGGGGGGGGGGCAATTACACAAAAAATATTTAAACTTTTAAATCCCTTGATAGATATTCATTCAAGAATTTTAAATCCAAAAAAGCATGTTAATATTTGAAGAAATAGAAGAATTAAAAATTTCGGGGGGGGGGGGCAATTACACAAAAAATATTTAAACTTTTAAATCCCTTGATAGATATTCATTCAAGAATTTTAAATCCAAAAAAGCATGTTTTTATTTGAAGAAATAGAAGAATTAAAAATTTCGGGGGGGGGGGGCAATTACACAAAAAATATTTAAACTTTTAAATCCCTTGATAGATATTCATTCAAGAATTTTAAATCCAAAAAAGCATGTTTTTATTTGAAGAAATAGAAGAATTAAAAATTTCGGGGGGGGGGGGGCAATTACACAAAAAATATTTAAACTTTTAAATCCCTTGATAGATATTCATTCAAGAATTTTAAATCCAAAAAAGCATGTTTTTATTTGAAGAAATAGAAGAATTAAAAATTTCGGGGGGGGGGGGGGCAATTACACAAAAAATATTTAAACTTTTAAATCCCTTGATAGATATTCATTCAAGAATTTTAAATCCAAAAAAGCATGTTAATATTTGAAGAAATAGAAGAATTAAAAATTTCGGGGGGGGGGGGGCAATTACACAAAAAATATTTAAACTTTTAAATCCCTTGATAGATATTCATTGAAGAATTTTAAATCCAAAAAAGCATGTTAATATTTGAAATTAAATTTTACCAAAGCATTATTTGAAGAAACAGAAGAATTAAAAATTTCGGGGGGGGGGGGGCAATTACACAAAAAATATTTAAACTTTTAAATCCCTTGATAGATATTCATTCAAGAATTTTAAATCCAAAAAAGCATGTTAATATTTGAAGAAATAGAAGAATTAAAAATTTCGGGGGGGGGGGCAATTACACAAAAAATATTTAAACTTTTAAATCCCTTGATAGATATTCATTCAAGAATTTTAAATCCAAAAAAGCATGTTTTTATTTGAAGAAATAGAAGAATTAAAAATTTCGGGGGGGGGGGGGGCAATTACACAAAAAATATTTAAACTTTTAAATCCCTTGATAGATATTCATTCAAGAATTTTAAATCCAAAAAAGCATGTTAATATTTGAAGAAACAGAAGAATTAAAAATTTCGGGGGGGGGGGGCAATTACACAAAAAATATTTAAACTTTTAAATCCCTTGATAGATATTCATTCAAGAATTTTAAATCCAAAAAAGCATGTTAATATTTGAAGAAATAGAAGAATTAAAAATTTCGGGGGGGGGGGGGGCAATTACACAAAAAATATTTAAACTTTTAAATCCCTTGATAGATATTCATTCAAGAATTTTAAATCCAAAAAAGCATGTTAATATTTGAAGAAATAGAAGAATTAAAAATTTCGGGGGGGGGGGGGCAATTACACAAAAAATATTTAAACTTTTAAATCCCTTGATAGATATTCATTCAAGAATTTTAAATCCAAAAAAGCATGTTAATATTTGAAGAAATAGAAGAATTAAAAATTTCGGGGGGGGGGGGGCAATTACACAAAAAATATTTAAACTTTTAAATCCCTTGATAGATATTCATTCAAGAATTTTAAATCCAAAAAAGCATGTTAATATTTGAAGGGGGGCCCTATTGAGAATTTTAAATCCAAAAAGCATGTTAATATTTGAAGAAACAGAAGAATTAAAAATTTCGGGGGGGGGGGGGGGCAATTACACAAAAAATATTTAAACTTTTAAATCCCTTGATAGATATTCATTCAAGAATTTTAAATCCAAAAAAGCATGTTAATATTTGAATTAGAATTTTAAATCAAAAAGCATGTTAAGATTTGAAGAAACAGAAGAATTAAAAATTTCGGGGGGGGGGGGCAATTACACAAAAAATCTTTAAACTTTTAAATCCCTTGATAGATATTCATTGAAGAATTTTAAATCCAAAAAAGCATGTTAATATTTGAAGAAATAGAAGAATTAAAAATTTCGGGGGGGGGGGGGGCAATTACACAAAAAATATTTAAACTTTTAAATCCCTTGATAGATATTCATTCAAGAATTTTAAATCCAAAAAAGCATGTTTTTATTTGAAGAAATAGAAGAATTAAAAATTTCGGGGGGGGGGGGCAATTACACAAAAAATATTTAAACTTTTAAATCCCTTGATAGATATTCATTCAAGAATTTTAAATCCAAAAAAGCATGTTTATATTTGAAGAAATAGAAGAATTAAAAATTTCGGGGGGGGGGGGGGCAATTACACAAAAAATATTTAAACTTTTAAATCCCTTGATAGATATTCATTCAAGAATTTTAAATCCAAAAAAGCATGTTTTTATTTGAAGAAATAGAAGAATTAAAAATTTCGGGGGGGGGGGGGGGCAATTACACAAAAAATATTTAAACTTTTAAATCCCTTGATAGATATTCATTCAAGAATTTTAAATCCAAAAAAGCATGTTAATATTTGAAGAAATAGAAGAATTAAAAATTTCGGGGGGGGGGGGGGCAATTACACAAAAAATATTTAAACTTTTAAATCCCTTGATAGATATTCATTCAAGAATTTTAAATCCAAAAAAGCATGTTTATATTTGAAGAAATAGAAGAATTAAAAAATTTGGGGGGGGGGGTGGGCTGCCGAATTTAAAAAAAACTCTGAAACAACGAATTTAGATTCTTATCAAGGGAAGGCTTTAGGGAAGAAACCAAATTGATATCTCTCCTGGTTAAAAAAAAATTTGAATTTGCCTCTCCGGCTCCGCCCTCTCTGTATTTCGCCAATCAGCGCTATCCCTGAGGCCTGATTGGTTGTTTCACACATCGGACACGGTCTTAG
>JAKCPI010005282.1:0-10909 GCA_023213315.1 Euborellia annulipes | reverse complement strand
GTATCCTGTACATTCTGTGTCGAGATATTTTTTTTTATTTAATTTATTGATTAACCAAATTCAATGTAAATATTTTAAAAACTGAAAATGGTTCAATAAACTTGACCGAAACATTCTTATTATAAGGAGTTTAACACTTCCTGGCCGCTTTCCTTCTTTATATTATCAACTTAACTTAAATTTAACTTAAAATTTGGGTTTTTTTTCAAATAATAAAAACACAAATAGATAGCCCCAAAGGGGTGTAGGCTATATTTAAAAAATCTGTTGTGAATGTTCTCTTACCTTCAGTAATTGGAAATTGTATTCTGTGCTTGTCACACCAGATTTTTTGTTTTCACTTTCAAAATCACCTCTAGCTATGAGCCATCCTAATATATATATATGTGTGTAAATATATACAATCTACATCTCTTTATTTTTAGTCAAGATAAAGAGAGAGGTTATCTAATCTCTTCTAATTAAGAATATTAAAATAACTAATTAAATCTCAATAATATTTATATTCTATTATTAATTATATTTATTTATATTAAATTTTAAGTCGTAAATTTAAAATTTCGAGACACACATCAACAATTAAATTTTAAGTATTATTTCAGAGAATATTAATAGAAACACACAAAAGAAAAGAGTATAGTATTTTTATAATTTTTTTTCCTCATTGTCATTTGATTAGTTGAGATGACGTAATAAAGGTATGTGAGAAAAAAGTCTTATTTTAATGGGTGATTTGATCTTTTGGCTTTTTTTTCCCACGCGTCCCGTCCCGTCCAGTTATTGAATTTATCGTCGCCCATAAAGCTCTTTCTCCCTTTTTCAAACGGCTCAATTATAAATATCCTTTTTATTAGAACGAGGCAAATAATATATAAAAATCGTGTGCTTGCTTCCTGTCCTAGCGATTAAATTGGCATTAAAAGCTCCACTCTCTCTCTCTCTCTCTCTCTCTCTCTCTCTCCCTGGTCACAAATTAAATGTCCCTTTGCTGGGTCACAAACGGCCTATAAAAACTTGTGTGTATGTGTCTTTTTATTACTGCCCTTTTGCTGTCTGCTGCCCAGCATCCTCTCTCCTTGCTATTTATTCATTATACTCCATTTACGGACAAATAAATATTAACAGATCATAGACATGTAATATAAAAATCTGGTGTGACTGGGCGCTCATCTCGCGCTAGGTTATGTTCTGTCGACATATTATTAAATGCGCACAATAAAATCTGCCTATCCTATTAAACAAGTAACGAGAATGCCAAAAATCTAAACGTTCACGTCACAATAGATATTTTAATAATAAAGACAAAATAATTTATAAAATTTGTTTTTTATAGAGTTTACAATAATTAATAATTGTCTACATTGTTGTGTATTATTTTTTTTTTTTTAAATTTATTTGAATAAATATTAATTTATTATTTCCCCATTATTATTTTAATTTTTAAATGAATAAAATATTTTTTTGAAAAAAATTATAAATTGAAAATATTAAAATTTTAATGAGCTTGGGACATAAATATTTAGCTCACAGTATAAAATTTGAGTATCGAGAGTTCTTTCCTTTTTGAGTTATTTAATTTAATCCAAATGTTTTGATATTTCAGTTGAAATTGATTCAAATGATTGTGAAAATGACGTCAAATTCAAGCTAAAGGGAATCGCCTCTTTTTAATGGCAATTTCGAGAAAAGCAATCAAACGGGCATTTAAAAGCAATAAAATCTCTTTCAGAGAAATTTACATAAACATTATGTTTTGATATTTTAACTGGAATCGATCTTCTTGAAATTTAAGATTTTTTCACAATAAAATAAATTAATTTCAAGTGAAAATCAAAGAATGTGGGTTGATGGGAATTACTCAAAAACGAAAAGACTCTCAATACTCACATTTTATACTTAAGCCAAGTACCCATGTCGCAAGTATTTCAAGAAATTTCAATCACATCAGCCAAAGGGTACTAGTTACTTTACTAATGTATTTTTTCAGTTTTTTCGATTTCTCAAAATTCGCTCTAACGATTTTGATTAAAATTCAAAAATCAATTATTTTTTAGATACTCTTTAAAAAGAAGCCTATATCAATAAAACTACGTGAAAATAGTTTCAAAAAAATACTTGATACTTGACGGGTATCGATACGATACCAAGTACAAGTACCGTTACCACATCCCTAGTTATGTTAGCTATCTATATACGCTCTAGATCTCTTGTTTTTTTTGCAAGAGCAAAGAAGCAAGAGACGCTCGTGATTTATTCTCTTAGATTTAATACTTAATTAATTAAAAATTAAATCATACAATTATTTTTCTATAAACACAAACTTGTATGATTTCAATTTAAATTAGTTAAGGCCTAACTACAGCTTTTACTAGACAAGAGAGATAAAATTATAAAAATATAAATAATGTTTTTCTTTTTCTTCTGGAGATGAGAGATAAATTATTTTTAACGATTCCCCCTCAGGAGGTGAGTCTAGTCAAGCAAGAGCTCTCTCTAGCGTGCTTTTAGTTTGCTGGCTTAAATAAAAGCCCCTCACGAAATTCGACACTTGAGAGGGAAATTTATAGATGGACAATCTATTTTTTATATCTTTTTAATTTCGAAAATTCTCTTTAAAATAAAATTATTGGGTACTGGGTGATTTAAAAAAAAAAAATGAAGTGAGTTTATTTTAATACAAGCCGGCGCACCCACCTTCGATGGACAGACACTGTTAAAAATTTTCAAGGGAAATTCATAAACTAGTATAGGAAGTCTGTTACACAAACTGTTTTATTATTATTTGAAATTCCTATCGGGGATCCCCGTTTATTTACCCGAGGTGCTTTCGTGTACGATGACACACACCTCAAACCCAACCGGCCTCTGGCAGTAGCCATCTACCGGCACCCCGTGAAGTTACATCATTTCCTATCTCTAACTCCTCCTGCTTTCTTCTCTAGCTACACTGTTAAAAAACTCAAGAATCATGAACAAAGAGCTAATATCGAAAGAAAAAGAACTAGTCACTTGTTACTTTAATAAAATCTTTGAAACCTTTTTGATTGTTGTTTGATTTTAATATTTATCTTCGATCATTTCAGCAGTCTAACAGCCGATCCCCTATTAGCCTATATTTATATATTTTTATGCTTTTATAAAAGATACATAATGTATAATAACATTTATAAAGTATTTATTGTTAAAAGATCAATGAAAATAAACCAAATTCATTAAATATTATTAGCTACCCTTCTGACATCTCTTGGCAAATTTTTGAATTACTTTTTTGGACATACTTTTTATGACACACTACGCCATCTTATCGTGAAAAATATGCGTAACTACTTTGCTCCCGTTGCCCCTTGATAAACTAATTTATAAATTTGTGGGTATATTAAAATTCAAGCAGGAAAGTATATGAAAAACGATTGAAAATTCATATTTTTTTTTTTTACAGTGTAGTGAAGGAAATCAAACACAAAAGGTATGACAAGTACAGAACACAGACACACCAGATTTTTTTCATCTCCTTCTTAACCACCCTGTGCTTGTTGTTTATATTCTTATACTTATACTAGCTTACAAGGGCTCGCTGCGCTACGCTTCGATCACACTTGAAAGCTAGCTGGGGGCTTCGCCCCCCAGACCCCCACTGGGGGGCATACCCCCAGACCCCCGTAGTTTTTTAAGACTTAACGTCTTCTTTTATGACTTAAAGCCTACTTTTATGACTTAAAGTCTTCTTTTAAGACTTAACGTTAACTTAACTTAACATCTTTTATAAATTCGACTTCTTTTATCCACAATTCAACTTTACTCTAACTTTTACTAATTCATCTTTCACATTTTCACATTCTTTTAATCATTCATACGCTCAGCTACATCCTACACCATCCATTGCCACCACTATTTTATATAATATAATATTATATTATGTGGAGAAAAGTAGATATATAGCTGGATAGAAGATTTTGAAGTAGCAAGAAGAAGAAAGAGAAGCAGCTAGTAATTATTTCATTTATTTAATACCCATTAGGCTGACGTTTCGGTCTCGGTCTTTATCCCTGCTATGTTGTAGCTCTGAGGATGGTCTCAACCGAGACCGAAACGTCAGCCTAATGGGTATTAAATAAATGAAATAATTACTAGCTGCTTCTCTTTCTTCTTCTTGCTACTTCAAAATATAATATTATATTTATGATATCAACCACAAACTTTAAAAAATTTTCATTTCCATTCTTATTCTAATCATTTATTTTTTATATTTCACTAAATTACTCTTTCTTTTTCCTCTTTTCTTAGTTCTTCTTCATTGAATGAAAAAACAAGACTAAGAAAAAACTAGAAAAAAAGAAAACACTAAGAAATTTCATTCTTATTTTATTAACATTTCCAATACATTTTTTATATTAAACGTTTTGTTTAGAGGAGTCTGTTTTATTAAATAGAGGCTACCTTCATCCACATCTCACACCTGCATTAATCTCCTTCTTAACCACCCTGTGCTTGTTGTTTATATTCTCACATTCTTATACTTATATTGATGTTAATATTTCTATTTTTTATTTATTTTTTATTACCGTTGATTTGATGTTTGTCGTAAGTCATTTGGGGGAGAAGTTCATTGTTTGGGGAGGGGGGGGGGGGGGGGACGCCGCATTCCTGAGATTTTATTTCGTAGATTCGTAAAAAGAAGAGAAAGAGAGAAATAAATCTTTCAAAGGTGTTATTTCATTAGCATTGAGAGATAGAGAGAGAGAGAGAGAGCCAGCCAGCACTTGCATTCTCTAATATGAAGTGAGAAACGAGTCCCTTGAGAGGGAAAGTCAAACAAATTAAGACAGACGCCATCTTGGCGGCGGCGGCGGCGGCATCCTCCCTTAAAACGAACAACTTGCAAGCAAATTAATTAACTCTTGAAGAGAGAGAGAGAGAGAGAGAGAGAGATATAACTTGGATATGAACGAACGAACCAACAGATATTGACAGTAGAGAGCAGCACCAGCGCGCACACGAATTAACAACAAGTTTATTAATTAAATTTATAGCTTAAAAGAGCCAGAGGAGAGAGAGACATTCACTCAACAACTAGTAGAGTATTTTCTGAGATTTATTTATTTTTGAAGTAAGAGAGAAATTTAAAAAAAAAATTTAATGATTGTTAATTAACACAAGATTTAGAACTTCTTTTAAATATATAATTATGTTGGAGTTGCGAGGATGCAGCCAAGGAGGTTGAGACGTAAAAAAATCAAGAAATTCAAAAATTTGCCAAGAGATGTCAGAATGGTAGCTAATAATATTTAATGCATTTGGTTGATTTTCATTGATCTTTTAACAATAAATACTTTATAAATGTTTTATATATTATGTATCTTTTATAAAAGCATTAAAATATATAAATATAGGTCAGATATAGGGTAATAGGTGCGATCACACTGGGACCGGACTTGAGTTTACTGACTCAAGGGCGGATACAAGGGGGGGTGGTAAAGGGGGTAATTAGCCCCCCAAAATTTGAAAAAAATACCTTTTTTTTTTGCAAAAAAATTTATTTTTCACGTAAAATTTTAAAAATTAATACTTAAAAATTTGATTTGTATTATATATTCTGGCAAACAAGTACAGAATGCGCCTTTAAATTAATGAAATTAAGAAAAAATTGTGTGCTGTGCGACGAGTCACTCCAAATCACCCCCCTCCCCTCCCCCGAGAAACACCTCTGGATCCGCCCTTGTACTGACTAGAGTTCTAACAGAGTCCGAATGGGGGGGGGCCCCCCCCCAAACCTTAATGGGGGGACCTCATTTTCCCGTCTGTGTTATTTGATGACGAGTATGACGTATGAGTTTATGTAAAGGTTAGAATTATCTGTCATCCATAGCCCTATTTACTTTCATTTTCACTTACTATACATATGAAATATATAGAAAGAAAAAGTTTATTTATTTCTTAGTTAACTTAATAAAATTAATTCAAGTTAAATTAAGAAATATTTTTAAGTAAAAAATATTTCTTAATTGAATATTTTATAATTTATATTTTATTAATTTAAAAAAAAATTTGAAATCTATTTGACGTGACTTTTAAATATATTCCCGCATTTTTTTAATAAAAAAAATACAAGTTATCTTAGTATTATTACTTTTTTGTTTTATTATTACTAAAAAAATATTTATAGAGCCAAAAATGTCTCTATTAAGAAACTGAAAAAACAGCTGATTGAAAAAGTCGGCCAGGCCTTTTCTGACAACCGGAGTCAGTTCCATATCCAACAAAATTGGTTAGCGCACGGACTCAAGAGCGTGACATAACTCAGTTCAAGTACGTAAAGGGGGCAGTGCGTGCACCTCCATAGGAATACGTAGGTTGGGTTCGCCACCGGACTCAAGTCAAGTCCGGTCCCGGTGTGACCGCACCTTAATATTATATCGGCTGTTAGACTAGCCTGCCATCTATTGCAAGAATGCTGAACTAATTTGACAGTTGATTTTTAATAATAAGCTTATTTTAAAAATTTCTTAATTAATATGTGATTAATAATAACAATAAATTCATTTTTAAATTTAAAAAAAAATTAAAGATTATTGGGACTGATTGTTTTTTTGTATTTGCTTGATAACAAAAAAATTAATTACGATAATTTTTTAATAAGTCATTAAACAAATTATAGCTCGACGTCCCAATAATCTCTTAGAATTTAATTCATTAAAAAAAAAAAACGCATTGAAAAATCATATATAATAATTGCGGTGTGTCCGTCTGTCCGTCCGTCTGTCACGCTCTGTTTGACCAACTTCCCGTTGGAATTTTGAAACGAAATTTTGCAGTCTTATAGAGGAGGGTTATGGAGAGTCCCGGAAAAATACTCGGGTTCCGAAATTCCTATAACTTTTTGAGTTATTAATTGCTAAAGTTACGATTTCTCCCATATAGGAAATGTATAGAGAAATATTTAAGTATTCTTTGCAGTTGTGTATTCTTTTAATGTAAACAAATCCTCAAGCAGGCAGTGGATTGGAATACTTAGTTGTTAGTATTAAGAGATTTTCTTTTCATAATTAAGAAGGCGAGGGTCCGCCGCGGGCCCGAGCCAGCTTGGTGGGGTCCAGGGGGCGAAGCCCCCTGGCTAGACGCGGAGCCGCCGAAGCGGCGGCGCGGCAGTTCCTTATAATAGTCTTAAACAAAATAATGAGGATTCAGCGCTATCTATCCATATAGACATGAACTTCTAAGCGAAATAATAATGACGTCATAAGGGTATTTAATAGAAATATCCCCTTCGATTAATTTTTTTTTTTGGGGTAATTTTAATTAAAAGGAATATCGAATTAGAATCAAAGGGCAGTATATCAGCAAAGAGAGATAAAAATCTCGGCCTTAGGGGGCGGAGAGAGAGAGGTAATTGCATTGGGACACCTCCACTAGGAAACAAGTCCATTATTTATGGTGACGGTGTCAGCGACATCCGTAATCGTAATATGGCTGCTAATTAAAGTAGCGCTTTATCGCTTGGACGAAGCAGCAGCTGCCGCCAACCGCACAACTCGCGTTAAGGGGCGGCTCCCCCCACCCCCCACCCCCGCCTCCACCTCCCATGGACACGTGTTCTGGTATTATAAAGGAATCATATAAACAATTAATAACTATAGTGTTTATTAGATCATTACTAATCCAGATTTGATGAACCTGGGATACAAACTTACCTCATTAGCGCCGCTGCCGCAGCGGTGGTCGTATATTTAACTATCAAAATACCATAATGCAAATTTTATCACACACACACACACACATACTGCTACGTATTTGTATACACCTTTCTGATGTAATAATAATTTTCTTTATATAAGTTTACTAAACAAATTAATAAGAGAAGAGTTTGCTTTAAAACAAAAACATTATTATTATGCCTTATTAACAAAATCTGTTCTGTGCTTATCACACCAGATTTCTTCTTTAATTTCCCCCATAATATCAAGATGTCAAATTTATAAACATAGATTCCTATGAAATACAAGAATAAAGTGTGCTTCAAACAATATTTTGTTCAAAATGAGAATATACCTACAAAAATTTAGGTGGTGTTGTAATTAAAAATGCATTAATTATTGGAATATAATTATTTAATTAATGAAATTGAGTATGTTCTGCTTCGCATAAAAGAGTTAATTAAATTTAATTAGTTTTACAAAATTGACAAAAAAATTTATTGGTTTTGTTTTCATAACATAGATGGCACTACAAAGCATAATGACAAGTTAGATAAAGTTAAATTCTAACGAATTCTCTTTGATGGGTTGAAGTTCAAATTTGTTAAAATATTAATCACAAAGAAAAATCAAAGTACGTTATTAATAATTTTATAACTAATTAACGACGATAAACAACAAGACATTAATATTCTTTTATGTTAATAACTAAGGTATAAATGTGAGTTCAAATAAAAACATAATAATTTAACTGAAGAGAAAATCATATAATTTTATAGGTATGCGAGAGAACTTATACCCTTGTTTCAATAAAGCTGGCCATCTTTGTTAAATACATGTGATAATACTGTACATATTGTATATTCCTTATAACAAATACTATATGATCTAATATGTTTAAAAAACCTTTAAAAATCTAAAAAGTATGAAAGGTGAACATAAAATTGTAATACAATGTTTAATTGTAGGTCCTGAAGATGGATAAACGTTTCCGAAAGTGATGATTGCAATCCACTTAAGGTGCGCGTCTCGGAAAACCGTTAAAACACGATTGACTCGAGGCGGCACGAGATGGCGTTAGTGTTCCCCCATTAGAATACACGCAACTTGATCCATTTCATTCTAGACTTTCCAGCTAATTAATTAAAGGCAAAAAATTAATTATTCTTTAACACAATGATTACTAATTTAATTATCTACAACTTATAGAGCTCCTTTTTTTTAAATATGTTTTATTTAATGCGATTAATCTAAAAAATTTTTTTTTTTTTTGAAAATCAAAAAAAGGGCTTCTATAAGTTGTAGATATTTTAAATAGCTTTAATTTAAAAAAAATTTGAGGTCGATAGCTTCAAAATTGTGGCCGCTGGAAAGTCCCAAAATTAACACCCCGAGACGCGCACCTTAACCATAAAAAGATATAATAAAAAAAGTTAAAATTATAAAAAAATTTTAATTTTCTCTGATAACCTAACTACAGACAGACACACCCACAGACAGACCATGTCGCGAAAACCACTTTTTTGGATTCAGGGGACCTCAAAACGTAAAGATCCATCAAAATCTCGACATCGAATTTTTGACATGAATCCAATACTTTCTCTCTATATATATATTACATATATACATAGGTGAGAGAAAGTAAAAAAATTATAATAATTTTCATTATTTTTTAATTAATCATAATTGAAATCATAAGTGAAATGTTCAAGAATTTAATTCATTTAAAAAAAAACTGCTTAAAAAATACTTTAAAATGACTTAGTATTTTCAGATTAAAGATTCAATGTGACCTCTTGAAGCCCCTTAAAGGGGTTCAGGAACGACGTCTGAACGTACTTTTAAAAAAAAACTAGACTATTATAAGGAATTTTTCAATGCGGTTTTTTACTTTCTCTTAGCCTATATATGAAATATATAGGAGAGAAAGTATTGCGATCATGTCAAAAATTCGATGTCGAGATTTTGATGGATATACATGTTTTGAGGTCCCCCTGAGTCCAAAAAAGTGGGTCCCGCAAATTGGTCTGTGTGTGTGTGTGTGTATGTGTGTGTGTGTCTGTATGTGTGGACAGATTTTTAGCATGAAGGAATTGAGCTACCGGATTGAAATTTTATATTTAACTTAGGTACCTTCCCACACGCTCAAAATAAGCTTTTGAACAAAATCGGCCAAAAAGTACTAGTACTTTACTGATGTACTTTTTCAGTTTTTTTCGATTTTCTCAAAATTCCCTCCAAGGATTGTTTTTAAAATTCAAAAATCAATTATTTTTTAGATGCTCTTTAAAATGTATATTCTCATTTTGCCGTTGAAATCTTCTGAAGACCACTTTACTCTTGTTCTTCGTAGGAAAGATAGAAATGGTTGCCATGGTAACGGAATTTAAATCTTTTCTTTTTATTAGATTAAAAATCAATTATTATTTAAATTCCCATTTATTTTTATTTTATTTGTGTCTTTAATTGTTTCAAAGAAAACATATATGTCTCTCTCTCTCTCCACTTGCAAACATTATCGCCTGTCTCTCCGCCTTCTCTCATAGGCCTAATGTTAATTTCCTATAGGGATTTATATGTTAATTTCGATTCAAAAGGGGGTCCCCTTTGGAACTTTTTACGCATTTAAAATTTTTTTTTCCAATTCTTATGAAATTTTGTATTTATTTACGATTCTATATTGTGTATAAAATGTCCAAATATGAGATTAAAATTTTTAAAAATAACCATAGTTTATTTCAAGCAGTCAACATTTAAAATCCAAGTTTGAAACTAAGGTGCTATCGGAAACTAAATATATCTCGACACAAAAAATCTGGTGTGACCAGCACAGTGCGCAACTTTCTCTTACCGAAGGGTAAGAGAAAGTTGTGTGCTGTGCGCCAGTCACACCAGATTTTTTTTAGATGAATTAAATTCATAAGAGATTATTGGGACATCGAGCTATAATTTTTTTAATGTCTTATTAAAAAAAAATTATCGTTAATTTATTTTTTTTTGTTATCAAGCAAATACAAAAAAACAATCTGTCCCAATAATCTTTAATTTTTTTAAATTTAAAAATGAATTTATTGTTATTATTAATCACATATTAATTAAGAAATTTTTAAAATAAGCTTAGATTATTTATTTAAAAACCAACTGTCAAATTAGTTCAGCATTCTTGCAATAGATGGCAGGCTAGTCTAACAGCCGATCCCCTAATAGCCTATATTTAT
>JAKCPI010005281.1:0-10473 GCA_023213315.1 Euborellia annulipes | reverse complement strand
AATATTAAATAAGGAAATAAATATTATAAATAAAATATTACAGGGTGATCATTTGCGTTTTCTGATAATATTATTGTTCCCTGAGAAAAAATTCTAAAACAAAATTGATCCTTTGTTCTTAATTTTGCGAATATTTTAGGTATATTTGGGAAGAGATAAAATCAAACTTTTTTTTTACTTTCTCTAGGTTGAACCAATCGAGCAAAACGTTTCGCTCGATCCCAACGCACACCGATCGAGCAAAAACGTTTTTGGACAAAACATTTTGTTCGATAATGTCGAAACATGTCCAATTGTGTTTTGTCTCTTCTGTGTGCGTTGTCCCATAGAAAAGCATTGAAAAAACGTTTTTGCTCGATCGATGTGCGTCCAGCCTTACCTATATATGGACCTTTTATTTTGAAAGTGGTGTAAGTCCATTTTCTATTGTTTCGAGAAAATGAAAGGTTAACATATCTGTTTATTAAAAAATATATTTACCAACCAATTTTCAAATGTACAAAACATGGGAATTTTTTAAGAAATTTACCACTAGCTATTTATATATACATAGAAAATGTATATTAATTTAAGCATAAATTATGTGATATCTCATTTTTTTTTATAAAATGGACATACACCAGTTTCAAAATAAACGGCCCATATGTATTGCGACCATGTCAAAAATTCAATTCCGATATTTTGACGGATATACAGGTTTTGAGGTCCCCTGAGCCCAAAAAAGTGTCCCGAAAATTGGTCTGTCTGTTGTGTAACGATTTTAAGCATGAAGAAATTGAGCGACGAGATTGAAATTTTATATTTAAGTTAGGTACCCTCTCAGACAGTCAAAATAAGCTTTTGAACAAAATCGGCCAAAAAGTACTAGTACTTTACTGATGTACAGTGCGTTTTCTACTTGTGATTATTTCATTGTTTTTAAAAAAATATTATATATTTTTTAATGGAAACTTTCATGGTTCAAACCTAGAAAATTTCCAATAAAGATTTTCATTTTCTTTTATAAAAACAATGAAATAATCTCAAGTAGAAAACGCATGGATGGGACTTAATATTGTCCTTCACTGTACTTTTTCAGTTTTTTTTTTCGATTTTCTCAAAATTCTCTCTAACGATTTTGATTGAAATTCAAAAAAAAAAAATTATTTTTTAGATGTTATTTAAAATGTATATTCTTATTTTGCCCTGAAAAAGTACAATTTATTGATGTAGTATTTCAGATTTTTAAATATAACAAATTTAATTGGCGATCACCTTGTTTTTATTATTAATGGTGAAATTTTATATATTTATTAATGAATATTTTTATTAGACTAATAATTTAATACTACAAAAAATAAAACGAACTTCATGAAAAAAATATTTTTTTTTAGACATCTATTTTTATATTTTAAACTAAATAAATATAAATATAAGAAGAATAATAAAATATGAAATATGAAGGTTGAAAAAAAAATGTACTTGTAATATTGCGCGGGGGCTGATGTCCTGAGAGCCCCAAATTTGTTCCGGCAGAGATATGTCCGTGTAATCGCCTAAATTAATAATAAAGAAATCCATTTTTTTTTTTTTTTTTTTAATTTTGTTTTAATAAGTTTTTGAAAATTTTAATGAATAATGTTTATTTAATATTTTAATATAGATTACACATAATAAATTCTTACTTGCTTGTTCGATACTTGGATCCTCAGGATTACTAATTAAACTAATCTCAAACGAGACTTTATTTATTGATCGTGATTCTTGATTAATAATTGAAAGACGCACTGGAAACCATTCACCAAGTAGAGCTGGCTCTTGAAAATGCGGAGTGAATGCTACCTATTTTAAGAAACGGAATTTTTTATTAGTGAAAAGGAAAATACGTTCTCTTTTTTTTGGAAATACCTTTGAAGCGCGTGGTACGATATGTGCCACTGCAAGTGGAGTGATAGCCTCGAATTCTTGCCGGGAGAAGAAATTTAAATCAAGTGCCGATTTTGATTGCAAAGCCGTCTGATTCGTTTCGGATATACCAGCAAATTTTAAAATTGCCGTTCGCTTTTTCCACCTTTAGAATAAATAAAAAAATATATTTATTTTCTATTAAAGAGGTTTCATATAATTATAAAAATAATATAAATAATATACTTCAAAATAATACGAATATTAGTAAAGAATCCAACTATTTTTAATTTATTGTAAATTTTAAGAGAAGCCTAAATGACCTCAGATCAGGGATGTGCAAAATCCTTTAAAAAGGATTAACGATCCGATCCGCAGATCCGGTTAGTTCGGACGATCCGATCCGTTAATTTAGAAAAAGGATCGCTGTTCCGATCCGCAAGTCCAGATCCACGATCCGAAAAATTCATCCGGACTTGATTTTTAGGCGTTTGGATGAATCAAAAGGAATATATATTATATGTATCCTGTATATAGTCTACATATTTATTAAAACAAAAAATTTAAAGGATTGCCAAACAGGATTGCTAATCCTTCGAAAGGATAGATCCAGGAGGATTCGATTCTAGATCCAAGATCCTCCCTAAAAAAAAGGTTTCGATTCAGATTCGAAAAACTTGGATAGGATGTTATTTTATTTAAATCCAAAGACCGATCCTGCCTCAGAAAACAAAAAAACGAAAAAAAAGTTTCAAATTTATGATAAAGCCCTGTTTATTTTTTATTAAAAACTCAGTAAATAATTTAATTTTTTTAAATTTTTGAATTAGGTAACTAAACAAGGACGTTACTTCAAACGATAGTTTTGTCAGAATTATTAATTTAAATATATAAATGTGTATTTTAATGGTGGGCCAAACTCTGATTGAGCCAGTGCCTGGTCTACGTGAAAACCAGAATTCCGATTCCCCGAATAAGTTGGAGAACCCAGATTCGGAGGAGGCCAGTATATGTTTGGCCATCAATATAGACAAAGGGTGTTTATTGTTGGCAAGGCCAAACGAACACCTATGCCCCGGAAAGGCTGGAGATCCTGGATTCGATTCCCATAGGGCTTTTGGCCTCGTCACCAATAAACACTCACAGCCATCACCACAAAACCCTAACCACCTCTAACCCTACTTTGTTGCACAGCTGTTTATAAAACTTTCAAACACCTTTTCTCGAATTGTTGAATTTCGGACTTTCGCCACTATGATTCTGAGCAGGCGATGTATAGTTCTGAGACTGAGTTTTTAATAAAATTTTGGCTTTTCTCTTAGGGAAATCGAAAAATTTACAATCCAACTTCAACTTCAGACTGTTACTACTCACCTAAATATAAGAGAATCGCATTTAATTGAATGTCATGTCCAATATCTCTAAAGTCCGGTCTCCATTCACAAACGAAACGTTTAACTTCATTAGAATGAAAAATTAAATCGGCATTGACAGCAAATTCATTTGTAGCATTAGCCGAGTTCATTGTTACTGATAATTTGGTAAACTCAATATCCAGCGGACATCGACTTCTTATAAAAATTTCAATTTGTACATTTTGTTCAGCTTCAAATCGGCTTCGAACAAATCTGGCTTTACATTCAATACAGGATAAAATATTCGCCGTTTCAATAATAATTTGTTCACTCTCTGTTAGTTGAGACCAAAGATCTCGAGCTCGGGACAAATCTTCAACCGGCAATTGATGAATTCCTTTAGGCTCGGTGGGTGACATTTGATCCAAAACCAGCAACAGATTTTTGAATAGAGCCTCTTTATCTACATTTATAATCGATGTAGAAAGAGATTCAAAAGCTAACGTTACATAGTCTTGAATATTAGCTGTTAAATAGGCACATTTTAATGCCCTGTTGAGGATGTTAGAGAGTAATAACCACCATCTTTCAGTTCTATAATCCCAGATCATATGTGTTAGAAGAGTAAGCGCTTTTCCATAATCTCGGGCTGAATAATATTCCTCAGCCATTTGGACGACTAATTGCCTTCTCATTCTTGGACATCTGTATTTTTTGAACTGTGAGATGGCATTTCCATATTGGGTAATGATTAACATGCAATGGTTGACTTGGCGTTCTTGATGTTGGAGTGCATTGATCGCCATGCGTTCAAGACTAGTATCAGGAGGTTCAGCACTCAATTTCCCAGGTCTCCAAGGACGTTGTCCATAAAACTCCACTTGGCCGTCAAGTGGATTTGGTTGAATAGGAACATTACTATCGCATTGGAGTTGCTCAGAAATTCGTTTCCGTTCAAGTAGATGTGTCGCCGCCATTTGATAATAAAATCCGGGATGTTGTGTCTGAATAGCAGGCAATCCTTGCCTTATTGCCTCATCGAACACATCACCGAACAGTGTAAACTGTTTCGCAATCCAGGCATAATGTTCAAAAATCAATTCTTTAGATCCGGTTTTTGTTTTAAACAAATCGATATGTTTTAAAAATTGCGTAATCGCATCTCGTGCCAAACTCAATTGAAACATTAACTTGCATAATTTATAATTTATTATTCCAGCTACAATTTTAATTTCCAAAATATTAGTATCGACCATACGTAAATCCAAAAGATTGGTATAAGCTTGGAGATAATGAGTCGAAGCTGCTTGACGGTCTTGTTTTAATTCATTTAAAAAGCCCATTTTAAATTGATGACGTACAAACAAATAATGATGTGTGGTTTTATTTAAATGATCCCGGTGCATTTTAATACTTTTCGCCTCTTGATGGTAATAATTTTGTGCTAATTCATAAAAAGCATTTTCTAATCTAAAAATAAAAGTAAGAAATTAAAAAATTTAATAAGTAATTATAATTGTATAAAAAAATCACCTTAGAATGTAACCTTGAAGATGATCGCCTTGAGGAAGAACAAAAATCGATTTAGTATTGAGATCACAACTTGAGCATAAAGCAGCGGCCCTTTCGGCAGCAAAAATATCTTCTCCCGTGGGAAGAGGAGCTGCTTGTTGGATTAAAGTTACTGCCAAACGTGTATTTCGACCTTCTAAACTTCTCCTATAACAAAAATCAATAATAATTTTCTCATCTTAAACCAATATTCTTAGGAAAGTATAGAATTTATAAAAATAAAGTTACTTATTGTTAAAATAGTAATTTTAAGTAGGACTAATTGTTTGTTGTATTCATTGGATAACTAATGTATGTTATGGAAACCAATGTTTGTTGTCACTGTTTTGTTGTCTATCTTTTTTAATATCAATAAATAGTCTTCGCTGCATTTACTAGAAGGATTTACTAAGTATTTATTTCTTACTTTTAGTAAAATCTCTACAGGTTATGGGCCCAGTCGATACAGGAAAATAATAAAATTGTATTTGAAGAAAAAAAAAAAAGGAAAAAAATCAAATATGGAGAGCTGAGCAATTTAAAATTGAAAAACTAAAAGGTAGTAGTGATTGGTCGCAGTGGAAGTTCTTGGTGAAGATATTTTTAAATGCGGGTGAGCTTTTGAAGTGGTTAGTGGTAAAAAAAAAAAAAAAAAAATAATATATAGAAAGTAACGAACAAGTGGCCGACATCTTTACAAAAGCTCTACCACAAAGCCAATTTGAAAAATTGAGAAGTATGCTGGGACTAACAGAAGTAAAAACAACCGGACTTAAAATTAAGTGGGAGTGTTAAAATAGTAATTTTAAGTAGGACTAATTGTTTGTTGTATTCATTGGATAACTAATGTATGTTATGGAAACCAATGTTTGTTGTCACTGTTTTGTTGTCTATCTTTTTAATATCAATAAATAGTCTTCGCTGCATTTACTAGAAGGATTTACTAAGTATTTATTTCTTACTTTTTAGTAAAATCTCTACAGGTTATGGGCCCAGTCGATACAGGAAAATAATAAAATTGTATTTGAAGAAAAAAAAAAGGAAAAAAATCAAATATGGAGACTGAGCAATTTAAAATTGAAAAACTAAAAGGTAGTAGTGATTGGTCGCAGTGGAAGTTCTTGGTGAAGATATTTTTAAATGCGGGTGAGCTTTTGAAGTGGTTAGTGGTAAAAAAAAAAAAAAAAAAAAATATATATAGAAAGTAACGAACAAGTGGCCGACATCTTTACAAAAGCTCTACCACAAAGCCAATTTGAAAAATTGAGAAGTATGCTGGGACTAACAGAAGTAAAAACAACCGGACTTAAAATTAAGTGGGAGTGTTAAAATAGTAATTTTAAGTAGGACTAATTGTTTGTTGTATTCATTGGATAACTAATGTATGTTATGGAAACCAATGTTTGTTGTCACTGTTTTGTTGTCTATCTTTTTTAATATCAATAAATAGTCTTCGCTGCATTTACTAGAAGGATTTACTAAGTATTTATTTCTTACTTTTAGTAAAATCTCTACACTTATAATCTCAAAATGTGACCGTCCACATGAAAAGGTACCAAATCTTCATCGGGGTCAAAATTTAGTTTTTATGCTTTCTGTACAGAACAAAACACATTCTGCTGAGCAAGCCGGTATTTTTGGAATTTTTTTTTTTTTTTTATTTTTTTGTTTGGAAGATATGAATTTTTGAAATTTTGGTTATGAAAAATCTAGTTGTGAGGAAAATGAGTTTAAAGTTTGTTTTTCTCTTTTCTCACCTTTGTCTTGTTTTTTCAATTTTTTTATATAAAATACATCGATTCTGATGAATCGAATATTTCATCAAGGACTAGAGAATCGGAATCAGTAATAAAAAAAATCGATTTTTTTGAACTTTTTTAGTAAATCGACTCTCCTTTGAAAATTTAGCCCACTGAAGATTTGGTACCTTTTTATGTGGACGGTCACAAATAGATTCTTTAATTAAAAAACTATATATATATATATATATATATATATATATATATATATATGGGACTGAGAGTGAATAATGGCCCTAAAGATGTTCCGAAACTTATACTCTGATTTAATTTAATAAATAAAATAAACTTGTCTGAGTTAGGATAGGTGAGAAGATTATTCATTATTTTTATTACCATTATGTTGACGTTTCGATCCCGGTTGGGATCATCCTCAGAACAAATGGGTGTTAAATATGTGTAAATTATATAATTCAATCATATATCATTCATAGAACTATTTGTCAAGTTCTATGAATGATATATGATTGAATTATATAATTTACACATATTTAATACCCATTTGTTCTGAGGGATGATCTAACCGGGATCAAAGAGTCAACATAATGGGAATAAAAATAATAAAATATAACTAGCAGCGAATTTTCTTCTTCTTCTCACCTATCCTGATTGAACTACCAGCTATAAGCTCTACTTATCTACTTGTCTGAGTTGCTCTTTTAATATCTTCTTCATCAGGGTATTCAGTACGAAGAAATATTAATGACTTTTTAAATGAAGCTATTATAGGTACACAAAGACAAAATAAAATATTGATTTGAGACCTTTGGAATAGAATTTGACTGAAGATGGGTATATATATCCTATCAATCCTATATACAGGGTGAGGCATAAAAATAAGAAGGTCAAAAATGTAATTCATTTTATTGTTTACATAATAAAAGTTACATGATTGGGAAGTCCATCAGAAAGCTTTTTATGTGAGTGCCATGGGGGGGACAGCTCTAAGGGAAGAATGTTAACTAAGTGTTTTAGTTGTCTGATATGTGGCTAGATGGCAATACTAGACTAGTTAAAAAATTTATCCTGTAGAGTTCATTCCATTCGCCAATAATATAACATTTTTTCATGAGTTTAAATAAACAAATAAAAAAAAAAACATTATAAATTTGAATATAATAAAAATTGTAACGTGCCCTACTCAATTATACACCCGCAATTATGGCCAAGCCTCTTCGCATTCTATAAGTGCTCTACGTGCATTTTTAAAATGTGAAAGTAAGCAGTAAGTTCTTAAACATTTCATTATTTATTTTTTTTTTTAAATATGTAACTGTTCACAATGGGGTTTTTTAATTACCCCCCTCCCAAAAAAAAAAAAAAACAGTGGGGAACCCTGAAAAATATTCGATTCATCAGAATCAATGCATATAAGATAAAAAATTTAAAAAAAAAAAACAAGACTTTAAACTCATTTTTCTCAAAACTAATATATGAATCGTAATCCAGTTTCGATGCATTGCCAAGGGATGCTTTTACAAAATACTTGCCTGAAAAGATATGGGGTAAATTATCTTTGTTTTCCCCAAAAAGAAACGCTTCTCCGCCAGTGTCTTCAAAATCTAGATCTAAATGAATTAATTTCATTTACTGCAAGACAGATTAATAACAGAGGATATAGGGTTTGCCAACGGCATTTCAATGACACCCAATTCCAAAATAATTTGCAACTTAAGCTTCTCAAGCAAGTTATTCTTTCACCGATTTGTTTGTTACACTGTGCAAGAAGAAAAAATACACGCAACATCCAAGCACAAACAATCTACTGGGAGTTAATTTTTTTTTATTCGGTGAAACACTCCTAATTTTCTAAACAAAAATAATAAAAAAATTTTTGCCAAATTACTTGTAGATTTCTTGCCCCCTTAAAATAAAGGAATAATTAAAGAGGAGAAAAATCTAGACCACATAGATGACAATGTCCAAGAAGAGGAAGAGGCAACACTGAAAACATCCACGCCCAGCCTTTGCAGATTAATGAGTAATTTTTTTACAATTTGCAATAAATTTTTTAACACACTAATTTCTCTTTTTTCATTTACTGTTCATTTTCAAATAATTGTTTTAATCTTTTTTTATTTTATCACTACCGATAAACATATATACTAATATCAAGGGCGGATAGAGGGGGGGGGTAAAGGATTTAATTACCCCCCCCCCCTTCGAGATTTGAAATTTTTTTCAAAAAATAAATTTATTTTTAATGAAAAATTTTAAAAATTAACACTTAAAAATTCTGATTTGTATTTATATTCTGGCAAACAAGTACAGAATGCGCCTTTAAATTACCGAAATAAAGAAAAAATTGCGTGCTGTGCGACCAGTCACATCAGATTACCCCCCCCGAGAAACACCTCTGGATCCGCCCTTGATTAATATACCAGAAAATATTGAATAAATATCAAAATTCAATACGAATTGGACGAAGTTTTCCTGTGCAACTATCACATCAGTATTTGAAACAAATTAAATTTTTCGTGCACTTTTTTTTTTTTTATTTAATTTATTTAAAGTCTTTTCTCGGCTCTAAGAGTGATTTAGACCCCATCCTATTAATTTCGGTAAATGATTAGTAGCCGATTCTTAAATTAAATAAATTTTTCCTCGCTTGGGACTAGGACGCGAACTCGAGGCCTTAGAGCACGAGAGGCCAATGTCTTCTCTCTGAGCCACGGGTCTCCCGCGCAAAAGCAAGTAGGTCGACACGCAAATAGGAGGGCGCTAAACTTATAAACAATTTTTAACCTGGAGCTGTCCCATCTTGATTGTATGATCTGTGGTGAGTGCTATTGTTTAAAAATAACATCACTGGGAGATGGGCTCCATTCTTCTGAATGCAAATCTCTTTACGTCGCTTGAAAGAATCAAAAGTATTCGTCATCGCTGTTGAAGTTCCTTTAAATCTTCTCTATGCTTCGAGGTGATGTCCCGGAAGAAAAGTCCGATATACTGAAGCTTCGACAACGAAACGCTGACTTACACTCATTGTGGTTTCAACAAAGATAGTGCGACCTGATTTGTCGGTATGCGACTTTTCCTTATGGGGACATTTTAAAACATGAAGTTTTTTGATTCTTTCAAGCGACGTGCAGAGATTTGCATTCAGAAGAATGGAGCCCATCTCAGTGATGTTATTTTTAAAACAATAGCACTCACATAAAAGCTTTTTGATGGACTTCCCAATCATATAACTTTTATTATGTAAACAATAAAATGAAATACCTTTTTTGTCCTTCATAAAGTAGACTAAATTTGTATGCCTCACTGTATAATTATTAGGAACCGACCGAATATTCGGTTTATGTTACGGTTTCCGCCAGTTTCGGCCAAAAATCTTGGTTTCGGCTGTAGTTTCGGTTTCGGCCAAAAAGTAGCCGAAACCTGAGTCTGGTAAAGATGGGATGAGACTCGCATGCAAAAAAAGGTCAAATGATTTGCACTTCTTGAGGGGAAAAAATTTAAGTCTCCCTAAAAAAAGGGTAAAATAATTTTCACGGAGGGGAAAAAAATTTCAAAAAAAAAAAGTTAGCCAGAGTTGGGCGGAATTTTTTATAGGAAATTATAAGTTTGGTTTCGGCCGAAACTAAGGTTGAGGCCGAATATTCGGTTTCGTTGAAAATCTTGTTTTGGTCGGACCCTAATAATTATATATTTTATAAGGAAAATGACAATACAAGGTCTATTTTGTTTAACTGTTCCCTCCATCTTTAGTTGGAACAAAAATAATGGAAAACATGGAATATATTCAGCAAAACTAAACAAAAAAATAATGCAAATTTAGACATTTCACTCCCTTTTACTAAGGGAAAATGTTAACTAAAATGTACTTGATGTCATAATATCATCAATAAGTGTTTGTTTGTTTTATCAAGAGGAAATAATTA
>JAKCPI010005280.1:0-11455 GCA_023213315.1 Euborellia annulipes | reverse complement strand
TCTCACATAAAATATATTTTTTTCTTAACAGATTTTTTTTTTTACATAGAAAAAATCACTCACACTTTTTTCCCATTTACACTCATATTCACACAGTCTTTTCGGCAACTTAAGACTTTATTCGTTATTTGTAAATATATCTATTGGGGGTCCAGGCATTCTATTTAAGCCATTTGGTATCCAAATGGCTTAAATAAAATCATCAGACTGCCTAGGATCCGAACCCTCGACCCTTGGTATACAAGGCAGGCGCGTTAGCAAGCCCGAGGACTCTTAACAGGTTAAACATGGCTTTATCGAAACAAATAAAGGGTCGGACTAAGCCGAGCGCACAACTTTGCCCATCCATTATTCAAGAAAAAAATATTGCTCCCCTCCCTGATGGTCCGATGTTATACATGTTATATATCATTTTACTCGGAAGGAAGTCTAGTTTCTGAATATATAAAAAAATTATAGGTTATGTAAGAAAAAATATTTGTTCCCCCCCCCCCCTAGAGCCCCCCTAATGGTCCGATGTTTACCAAAAGCTTTTCAGTTCTTGGCCTCTACCCCTAGTTTATGGGTGCAAAATTTCAAAACAATTGAACAAATAGTTTTTGAGTTTTCGTTGACGAAAAAAATTACCACAGACATACACACACACACACACACGACATCATTCCAAAAACTACTTAAATGGATTCAGGGGACCTCAAAACGCATTTTGGCAGCTTCAGAAAAATTTCGATTTTTTTACGATTACATTAACTTTCCCTGCCAACCTACGGTTGATGGGCAAAGTTAAAAATTAAACTGTTATTTCTTAGTGGATGTGAGGAATCATCCTATCAAGTGATGCCGGTTTAAATATCTGCAAAAATGATGAGAAATGTTCCATTCTAAGCTCAAGGCTCAATTCTCTGGAGTTTAATTTAGTACAATTTTTCTCCAATCCATTATCAGCATAATAGATTAATTAAGAAAATACTAAAATAGTAGAATGATCTTATATTTAATATAATACCTTAATTTGAATATTACGATTTCCAACTCGATGTGCACGTATATAAAATTTCTTTTCACTTCCTTGGTTAACTTCTAAATCTCCTAGAGCCAAAGACATTGGTAGAGAAACGAGTTCTCGGTTGGCATCGATACAAATCTGAGCTGAAATATTAAAATTTCAATTAATAAAACAAATTAAAAAGTTTATAAAAATCTTAGAAAAATCTCTAAAAGAAGGAAAAAATTCTAATTTTAACGAATAAAAAAAAAAAAATCTAATTTTATGAAAATGCTCTTGATCACTTACCATGCAAATATAAAAAAGATTTTACCATTACAATTTTCTAATTTCACCATTTTAAATGATACAGTAGTAGTAGAGAATAAATAAAGTACCGTAGTGTTTTATTAATTTTAAAAAAAATCAAATTCTCTAAATTTAAATTCAGATGGCATTTTAGAATATTAAATAAGGAAATAAATATTATAAATAAAATATTACAGGGTGATCATTTGCGTTTTCTGGGATCGCTAACAATATTGATAATATAATTGGACCCTGTTATGCATTAGTGTGTCAAACGCCAAAAAATTACAAATTGAGTTAAGCACGGAATATTGTTTCAAATGCTATAATTAATAGTATTTTTTATGAAATATGTCCTAAAAAAATTTATATTTAATGTTACTTGCAAAATTGACAAAAAAAATTATAATATAATCCAATGAAAACAAAAAACTTTAATGTTAATTTTCTCAAAACTCGGTAGATGGCACTTGACACACTAATGCGTAACAGGGTCCAATTATTGTTCCCTGAGAAAAAATTCTAAAACAAAATTGATCCTTTGTTATTAATTTTGCGCATATTTTAGGTGTATTTGGGAAGAGATAAAATCAAACTTTTTTTTACTTTCTCTTAGGCTGAACCAATCGAGCAAAAACATTTTGTCCAAGAGCAAAACGTTTGACTCGATCCCAACGTACACCGATCGAGCAAAAACGTTTTAGGACAAAACATTTGTTCGATAATGTCGAAACATGACCAATTGTGTTTTGTTTCTTCGGTGTGCGTTGACCCATAGAAAAGCATTGAAAAAACAGTAGTTTTGTTCGAAAACGTTTTGCTCGATCGGTGTGTTCATATGTAAAGTATTGCGATCATGTCAAAAATTCAATGCCGATATTTTGATGGATATAAACGTTTTGAGGTCCCCTGAGCCCAAAAAAGTGTCCCGAAAATTGGTCTGTCTGTTGTGTAACGATTTTAAGCATGAAGAAATTGAGCTACGAGATTGAAATTTTATATTTAAGTTAGGTACCCTCTCAGACAGTCAAAATAAGCTTTTGAACAAAATCGGCCAAAAAGTACTAGTACTTTACTGATGTACAGTGCGTTTTCTACTTGTGATTATTTCATTGTTTTTAAAAAAATATTATATTTTTTAATGGAAACTTTCATGGTTCAAACCTAGAAAATTTCCAATAAAGATTTTCATTTTCTTTTATAAAAACAATGAAATAATCACAAGTAAAAACGAAACACATGGGTGGGACTTATATTGTCCTTCACTGTACTTTTTCAGTTTTTTTTTTTTCGATTTTCTCAAAATTCGCTCTAACGATTTTGATTAAAATTAAAAAAAAAAAAATTATTTTTAGATGTTATATAAAATGTATATTTTTATTTTGCCCTGAAAAAGTACAATTTATTGATGTAGTATTTCAGAATTGTAAATATAACAAATTTATTTGGCGACCACCTTGTTTTTATTATTAATGGTGAAATTTTATATACTTATTAATGAATATTTTTATTAGACTAATAATTTAATACTACAAAAAATAAAACTAACGTCATGAAAAAAATATTTTTTTTAGACATCTATTTTTATATTTTAAACTAAATAAATAAATATATAGGAAGAATAATAAAATATGAAATATGAAGGTTGAAAAAAAAATGTACTTGTAATATTGCGCGGGGGGCTGATGTCCTGAGAGCCCCAAATTTGTTCCGGCAGAGATATGTCCGTGTAATCGCCTAAATTAATAATAAAGAAATCGATTTTTTTTTTTTTTTTTAATTTTGTTTTAATAAATTTTTGAAAATTTTAATGAATAATGTATATTTAATATTTTTTAATATAGATTACACATAATAAATTCTTACTTGCTTGTTCGATACTTGGATCCTCAGGATTACTAATTAAACTAATCTCAAACGAGACTTTATTTATTGATCGTGATTCTTGATTAATAATTGAAAGACGCACTGGAAACCATTCACCAAGTAGAGCTGGCTCTTGAAAATGCGGAGTGAATGCTACCTATTAAAAAAAAACGGAATTTTTTATTAGTGAAAAAGAAAATACGTTCTCTTTTTTTTTGGAAATACCTTTGAAGCGCGTGGTACGATATGTGCTACTGCAAGTGGAGCGATAGCCTCGAATTCTTGACGGGAGAAGAAATTTAAATCAAGTGCCGATTTTGATTGCAAAGCCGTCTGATTCGTTTCGGATATACCAGCAAATTTTAAAATTGCCGTTCGCTTTTTCCACCTTTAAAATAAATTAAAAAATATATTTTCTATTAAAGAGGTTTCATATAATTATATTTATTGTAAATTTTAAGAGAAGCCTTAAATGGTCTCAGATCAGGGATGTGCAAAATCCTTTAAAAAGGATTAGCAATACGATCCGCAGATCCGGGCAGTTCGGACGATCCGATCCGTTAATTTAGAAAAAGGATCGCTGTCCAGATCCACGATCCGAAAAATTCATCCGGACTTGATTTTTAGGCGTTTGGATTAATCAAAAGGAATAAATATATATATTCTGTATATATACCGTATGTCTACATATTTATTAAAAACCAAAAAATTTTAAAGGATCGCCAAAATCCAGGATTGCTAATCCTTCGAAAAGGATAGATCAAGGGAGGAAAAATGATTTCGATCCAGATCCAAGATCCTCCCCAAAAAAGGTTTCGATCCAGATTCGAAAAACTTGGATCGGATCGTATTTTTTTATTTAAATCCAAAAGAATCGCGATCTTGCCTATCCCTGCCTCAGATAACAAAAAACGAAAAAAGTTTCAAATTTATGATAAAGCCCTGTTTATTTTTTATTAAAAACTCAGTAAATAATTTAATTTTTTTTTAATTTTTGAATTAGGTAACTAACCAAGGACGTTACTTCAAACGATAGTTTTGTCAGAATTATTAATTTAAATATATAAATGTGTATTTTGATGGTGGGCCAAACGAGCCAGTGCCTGGTCTACGTGAAAACCGATTCCGATTCCCCAAATAAGTTGGAGAACCCAGATTCGGAGGAGGCCAGTATATGTTTGACCATCAATATAAACAAAGAGAGTATTTATTGTTGGCGAGGCCAAACGAACACTTATGCCCCGGAAAGGCGGGAGATCCTGGGTTCGATTCCCATGGGGCTTTTGGCCTCGTCAACAATAAACACTCACAGTATTGAATGCTAATATCTTATTCAAATATATAGATCTCGAAAATTATTTAACATCAATATAAATTTCACATTTAGTTAAATTAAAAGTTTTTTTTGCTTATCTGAGGATGCAATATATCGCCTGCTGAGAAGCATAGTGGCGAAAGTTCGAAAATTCAAACGTTTCTAAAACCTCTTCTCTTTTGAGTGCCAAATGGCGAAAACATATTTCCCATTTTTGCTATTGATTCTGGCTTCTTCATTTGTTGCCCGGCTGTTTATAAAACTTTCAAACACCTTTTCTCTAATTGTTGAATTTCGGACTTTCGCCACTATGATTCTGAGCAGGCGATGTATAGTTCTGAGACTGAGTTTTTAATAAAATTTTGGCTTTTCTCTTAGGGAAATCGAAAAATTTACAATCCAACTTCAACTTTAGTCTGTTACTACTCACCTAAATATAAGAGAATCGCATTTAATTGAATGTCATGTCCTATATCTCTAAAGTCCGGTCTCCATTCACAAACGAAACGTTTGACTTCATTAGAATGAAAAATCAAATCGGCATTGACAGCAAATTCATTTGTAGCATTAGCCGAGTTCATTGTTACTGATAATTTGGTAAACTCAATATCCAGCGGACATCGACTTCTTATAAAAATTTCAATTTGTACATTTTGTTCAGCTTCAAATCGGCTTCGAACAAATCTGGCTTTACATTCAATACAGGATAAAATATTCGCCGTTTCAATAATAATTTGTTCATTCTCTGTTAGTTGAGACCAAAGATCTCGAGCTCGGGACAAATCTTCAACCGGCAATTGGTGTATTCCTTTAGGCTCGGTGGGTGACATTTGATCCAAAACCAGCAACAGATTTTTGAATAGAGGCTCTTTATCGACATTTATAATCGATGTAGAAAGAGATTCAAAAGCTAACGTTACATAGTCTTGAATATTAGCTGTTAAATAGGCACATTTTAATGCCCTGTTGAGGATGTTAGAGAGTAATAACCACCATCTTTCAGTTCTATAATCCCAGATCATATGTGTTAGAAGAGTAAGCGCTTTTCCATAATCTCGGGCTGAATAATATTCCTCAGCCATTTGGACGACTAATTGCCTTCTCATTCTTGGACATCTGTATTTTTTGAACTGTGAGATGGCATTTCCATATTGGGTAATGATTAACATGCAATGGTTGACTTGACGTTCTTGATGTTGGAGTGCATTGATCGCCATGCGTTCAAGACTAGTATCAGGAGGTTCAGCACTCAATTTCCCAGGTCTCCAAGGACGTTGTCCATAAAACTCCACTTGGCCGTCAAGTGGATTTGGTTGAATAGGAACATTACTATCGCATTGGAGTTGCTCAGAAATTCGTTTCCGTTCAAGTAGATGTGTCGCCGCCATTTGATAATAAAATCCGGGATGTTGTGTCTGAATAGCAGGCAATCCTTGCCTTATTGCCTCATCGAATACATCACCGAACAGTGTAAACTGTTTCGCAATCCAGGCATAATGTTCAAAAATCAATTCTTTAGATCCGGTTTTTGTTTTAAACAAATCGATATGTTTTAAAAATTGCGTAATCGCATCTCGTGCCAAACTCAATTGAAACATTAACTTGCATAATTTATAATTTATTATTCCAGCTACAATTTTAATTTCCAAAATATTAGTATCGACCATACGTAAATCCAAAAGATTGGTATAAGCTTGGAGATAATGAGTCGAAGCTGCTTGACGGTCTTGTTTTAATTCATTTAAAAAGCCCATTTTAAATTGATGACGTACAAATAAATAATGATGTGTGGTTTTATTTAAATGATCCCGGTGCATTTTAATACTTTTCGCCTCTTGATGGTAATAATTCTGTGCTAATTCATAAAAAGCATTTTCTAGTCTAAAAATAAAAGTAAGAAATTAAAAAATTTAATAAGTAATTAAAATTGTATAAAAAAATCACCTTAGAATGTAACCTTGAAGATGATCGCCTTGAGGAAGAACAAAAATCGATTTAGTATTGAGATCACAACTTGAGCATAAAGCAGCGGCCCTTTCGGCAGCAAAAATATCTTCTCCAGTGGGAAGAGGAGCTGCTTGTTGGATTAAAGTTACTGCCAACCGTGTATTTCGACCTTCTAAACTTCTCCTATAACAAAAATCAATAATAATTTTCTCATCTTAAACCAATATTCTTAGGAAAGTATAGAATTTACAAAAATAAAGTTACTTATAATCTCAAAATGTGACCGTCCACATGAAAAGGTAATCTTCATCGGGTCAAAATTGAGTTTTTATGCTTTCTGTACAGAACAAAACACATCCTGCTGAACAAGCCGGTATTTTTAGGATTTTCTTTATTATTTTTTTGTTTGGAAGATATGAATTTTTAAAATTTTGGTTATGAAAAACCTTTTTGAGGTTAAAGGCTCAAACAGACAGAACGCGAAATTCGCGTCGCTTGGCGTTTTTCAACGCCGCGAAAGGGCGCGAAATGTTGTATAAGGCAAGACTGTATCATCCCCGTCACACAGGGGGCGAACTTACGCGGCGTAAACGCTCTCTTTCGCGCGACAGCTTTTTCGAGTTGTACAAATTTACAACTCCTTCGCGCGAACAGGCGAACTATCATCAAGATGAGTAATGAAATAAAAAACTTATAGAGTTAAAAACACTTGTTTTTTCGCCTCTAACTAAATAAAAGTAAATAATATTAAAGTTATATTATAGTCTATATTTAATAAGACTGTAATAAATATGTTTTTTGTTGGCAGCCAATCTATGATTAGTAAAAAGTCCGAATCGAGGTAATTGAATAGTATTATCTTATTCTAATTTACAAGCCTCGAAAAATATCAAAGTTATCATTAATAAAATAAGATTTAAATAAAATCTAATTTTGCAATGATATTCTATTTCTTTCGTAATATAATACTTTATTTATAAAATATTTATAAATTCATTAAATAAAGGTTGTTGAAACATATACACAATACCGGATCGTACGCCCAGATTACGCTTCCTGTGTGGCTTAGCAAAAACGCCTTTCGCCGCGAAATGCGCGCGTAGCCTGAGCGTCGCGAATTTCGCGTTCTGTCTGTTTGAGCCTTAAAGCTTGTTTGGTCCCTTTTCTCTTATCTCAGCTTTGTCTTGTTTTTTCAATTTTTTTCTATAAAATACATCGATTCTGATGAATCGAATATTTCATCAAGGACTAGAGAATCGGAATCAGTAATAAAAAAAAAATCGATTTTTTTGAACTTTTTTTAGTAAATCGACTCTCCTGAAAATTTAACCCACTGAAGATTTTACCTTTTCATGTGGTCGGTCACAAATAGATTCTTTAATTAAAAAACTATATATATATATTTATATGGGACTGAGAGTGAATAATGGCCCTAAAAATATTCCGAAAATTTAGTTCTGATTTAATTTAATAAATAAAATAAACTTGTCTGAGTTACTCTTTTAATATCTTCTTCATCAGGGTATTCAGTACAAACTTTAAATGAAGCTAATATAGGCGCACAAAGACAAAAAAAAATATTGATTTGAGACTGAAGATTTAACTACGATTTTGCAGTTTTATACACAAATCGAGGATAAAACTTGTATAAAACGTATAATATGTATAAAACTTGTATAAAACGTATAATATGTATAAAACTCGAATGCGCATGCGCAAACCCGACGAGAAAGGAAATTCAAAACAAAATCATTTATGACTAGAATGAGTTATATTTTTTATTATTTATAATATAAAAAATCAAATTTTCAAAAATGCCAGGAGGAAGACCACTGATGATTGACAGAACTAAATTGATTTGGGTTTAGCTGTGGTTTGTTTGCAAAAATTTTAACTTTTTGACCACAGAATGAATCGCCGAAGCGTTTATTGTTAATAATAACAAATATAAAAGTCTAAATTCTAAATTCAATTCAAATGAGATTGTCACAGATGTAACAACCTTTTTAATCTTAGCTGAATTGTACCTGAAAGCCACAGAATGAGTGGCCGGACTAATGAAACTGCGAAAGCCTAAACACCAAAATTCTAAAATTTACCTTTTTAAATAATTTTTATAAAGTTTTTTATAAAAAAATATAAAATAAAAAAAGAAAGAAAAAAAATATAAATATATAATGATTGGGATTAAAAGATTAAAAAGCAGGGAAATTGTTATTATCTTAGGAATAAATGAGTAAGGCTGTATGCACATTAATCGAGTAAAAACGTTTTCGGCCAAAATGTTTTGCTCGATGTCAACAAACATCGATCGAGCAAAAACGTTTTCGGGCAATACATTTTGTTCGATGATGTCAAATCGTGACCAATTGTGTTTTGTCTCTTCGGTGTGCGTTGACCCATAGAAAAGCATTAAAAAACAGTTTCAGGCAAAAACGTTTTTGCTCGATCGGTGTGCGTTCACCCTAAAAATAACAAAATATTTTTATGTATATATACAATGCATTTATTTATTATGTTACAATTATTAAATACTTCACAACCAGTGTACTGTAATACAGGTATTGTTTAAAGTTTGTGTATGCAATACCTTCTTATAATACATTTGGCATGAACTAAACATAAACAAGATTCAGTATATTCATACCTATTATCTTGACATTTAATAATTCTTTTTTGGATAATTTTTTAGAATGGAAGAGAGCAAGTACAGATGCAGCAAATAAAGAGAGGCTTTGGATGCCAAATGCCGAAAGAAGACGTTCCGGACAAAATTTTATTCGTCCATCCTCAGTCCTGGTAAGCTTATACATAGAACTGAGAGGCTGAGAATGGACGAATAAAATTTTGTCCGGAACGTCTCCTTTTCGGCATCCAAAAGCTCTCTTTATTTATTTATTTAACATCTTTTATTTGCTGCACCTGTACTTGCTCTCATCGGCTCTCATCCATTCCATAAAGATGAGATGCTTTCCAAATGTTTTAATTCAATTTTTTTTTTTTTTTTTTTTTTTTTTTTTTTTTTTATTAACCATAGAAAAATACCTTTTGAAAGAACAAATTAAGATAAAATTAAAAACAGTAGTACAGTTATTTCTTCTTTATCTATTATAGAAACCAAAACAAATATGACTTTTAAATATTTTAAAATCTAGAGGTAATAGATTTGCACCACCTGTCAGATTCCACTTTTCGGGCCATATATATTCTAAAATTAGTTTTCCATACGTTTAGTTCCTTGTCAGAAACCTAAAAAAATAAAAGCAAACTAAATTTAATTATTTGATATTAATTAATTAAAGAAAATAATAAATATACTTACAAATGAATTGACAGCTGTAGGTTAGGTTTCCATATTTAATTTTTGAATTTCATTTTTCAATTATTTTATTAACATTTTGATTATATTATTCACTAAATAAAAAGCAAACAACATCGTCAATGCTCTAAAACATTAAAAAATATGACATAAAAGCTTTTAAGCTGTTTTTTTCGGGGGTTGGTTTTTTACATTTTATACATAGGCCTAGTTTTATCCGTGATAGTTTTATACATGTATAAAACCGTGTATTATACACGCCGGGATAAAACTTGCCAACTCTGCCCAGGGTAGGTCCCTGTATATCAGAGTCTGGCCATACGAGCGACCGTTAGAATTGTCGGCCATCTTTCTTCCGACCGCTCCATTGAATACATGGAGAAAAAATGATTTTTTTTTTGTTAATTAATTATATAATAATTTTATTCAAAAAAAAACTTATAGAAACAGAAGCTAATATTTTAATGATTATTTATATACTAAAAAAAGTAAGTAAAACTACTCAAAATAATTTATTTAATGAAAAAACATTTGAATTTGACATTTCCCAATCTGTCATTTTTCACTTTCTCATAGCTATATACTAAAATTTTTTTTTTTTAAAAATTTTTTAATTTTTTTTTTTTTTTTTTTTATTATTAAAAATTATTAAAATTAATTTCCTTAAAGTAAATGGGGGGGGGGGGGTAAAATCTACCCCCCCCAAAGGATATGTAATATTTATTTCTAAAATAAAGTAAATAATCTCAAGAATATTATTTAAATGAATGAATTATTTTTCCTTTACTTTTTCTTTTAAAATATACATTTGGAATTTATAAATTAGGCCTACTCTATATGTGAAAAATTTGATAAGAGCTTTGACTTTATCACGGACAAGGGCAAATACAAGGGGGAAAGCGGGCAATTACCCCCCCCCCTTCCCCCCCCCCCCCCCCCCCCCCCGAGATTCGAGAAAAAAAATTTTTGATATTAAAATTTTTTTTTTTAAACATTCACACTTTTTTCTCATTCACACTCACACTCCCCACACATTCACATAGTCTTTCGGCAACTCAGGCCATTTAAGACTTTAGACGATAACCGTTGTAATTAATATAAATATTGTGGGTTCAGGCTTTTCTCATATAAAATTTTAAAAATTAAACTTACAAATTTGATTTGTAAATATATTCTGGTAAACAAAAACGGAATGGAAGCACTTTTAAATTACCGAAAGTAAAAAAAAATTGTGTGCTGAGCGACCAGTTACACCAGATTACTCCCCCCCCCCAGAAACTCCTCTGGACCCGCTCTTGATCACGGACATAAATATAGGGTGCCCAGACGTTCTCTTTTTGATCTAAAAATATGTGTCGGGTATCTTTTCTCATGGTATTTTGTTTTTCATTTTTCTGCCTCAGTATGTTAGGATCGGGCAAATGGGGCAGTGCGGGATTTAAAAGCCGCCTCCCCCCCCCCTCCCCCCCCCTTACGGCTGATATTGAAATTTTTTCTATTATATAATATCTCTGAGTTCAAATTTTGTATAAATTATAATTTTTTAATAATAAAGAAAATTCTTAAAAGATTTCATTATTTTTGCAATGAGTTAATTACTAACGTTATTTATATTTGTTTTATTCTTTTTTAAATCGATTATTTTCTTAGAAAACTCTATTTTATAATTAGGAAAATAAACTGTAAGCTAAATACATATATTAATATACATAAA
>JAKCPI010005278.1:0-12111 GCA_023213315.1 Euborellia annulipes | reverse complement strand
TCTCTATCCCATCAGAAGTCCTGATTCTTCTGTTCTTATACTGGATATGCGTACAGTATAATGTCATCGTAGAAGTCTTCACTTGGTGCTCGGGTCTTAAAGATTTTATATTTATCATAATAAATTGTAATTATGCCTGGATATCCAATTTTCCTTTAATAAGTGGCCTCGGAGACGATCAATTTCTTGTGGCCCCTCGGTGGCGCAGGTAGCGTGTCACCTTCCAGAACAAACGTTACTGCGGGTTCGAACCCAGGCAGTCTGATGATTTTATTTAAGCCATTTGGATACCAGATGGCTTTTAAATAGAAATGTCTGAACCCTCAATAGATAATATATATTACAATGGTTATCGTCAAAGTCTTAAATGGCCTGAGTTGCCGAAAAGACTGTGTGAATGTGTGTGTGAGTGTGGAGTGTGAATGAGAAAAAGGAATGTTTTAAAAAAAAAGACGATCACCATTAATTTTGACAATTGCAATACGGCTTACTCAATTCAAGAGATGTAGAATGTATATATCTACATATTTAATCAATCTTTTAACTAAATTTAAATTCTCCAGAGAATTTCTACTCTAGAATTATGATTAAAAAAATCAACTCTTTTCTGACTTCATTTAAAAAGATATTATAATTCAATGTTATTATACTCTATTCAATATAATAGGCCTATAGCCACCCTATAGACTTCCGCTATGTTCTTATTTACCACTCTCTCTCGCTGATTGGCCAGAGACAGAGGAACTTGAGTCAGTGAAATTTAAAACTTTGATAAGTCACAGAGGGAAATTTAAAACTTTAAATTTTTTTTTGTAATTATCTCATCTTCGACTGAGCAATTGCAAAATTTCCAAACAGTGAACAAGAATAAATTTGATGCATTTGCTCGCGGAAGGCGGGCTTTCCCACTTGTTAATTTATATTTTTCATTATTATATTACATAATTGATAATTAAATGATTTTTATTCAATTATTTTTTAATTTAATTAAAATTTGATTAATAATACATTTTTTTTTTATTTATTGCTAACTTCAGGCCTGTTATATATACATTTATATATTTCTACATCTCTTTGTTTCAATGACCAATTAAATAATTAGATTATATTAATTTATAAATAATTCTATAAAATAAATGTTAATTTAATATTTTTAATAAGGGAATGTGAATTTTAGTTATAATAAAACAAAAACAGAAAAAGGATTTTTTTTTTATTTTTCTTTTTGGTGTGTGACGTGACAATAAGATAAATGTTGAATGTTGTTTCCGCTTCGTAGTTTTTGTAACATATCACTCACCCCCTTCACATAGACAGAGACAGCAAACAACATCCATAGCCCCCAGGGAGAATTGGATAAGAAAAGAGAGAAATAAGGAACAAAAGTCGTTTCATTTATACCTACACAATAACAAAACTTTTTATTTGTTATTTTATCACAATAATTTATAAATGCCTTATCTGCACATGTCTTATTATTTTAATTAGAAAAAAATTAGATGAGCCCAATATTATTTTAAATGATATGTCATAAAACAGGTTTTTATTAATTTTATTTATTATTTTTAACATAAATATCGAAAAAGATCTTAAATTAAAAAAAATATATAAAGTATTTTTAATAGGGCCCCATACAGTTCAAGAAATTTTTTTTTTCTTTTTGTTTAAAATATCTAATTAAAAATTAAATTTATTTGTTATAATTAAATAAACACTTATAAATTAAAATTTTTTATTTTTTTTACAACAATGAAAAGCTTTGTTATTAATAATTATTATAACAAATATATACGTAATTCAAGGCCCCTTTAAATAATCAAAATTTAAATATCTCTTTTTTCAAGAAGAAAAACCAAAAGTGTGTTAATGATTAAACACAAACGCTGAATATACGTTTAATAAACAGTTTATGAATAAATTCCAAATCAAAATGTGTTTATGGTCGGAACAAAACAAAACAAAAAGCTGCTAATCTGCATGATAAAATGAATATTCAAATTAGAATTTGTGTATTCTTTGAATTATATATAAAAAAAAGAATTTATGCAAATTGAAGGAAAATAGAATTTCGTATCATTTCATTCCAATCAGAAAGAAAATCGATTATTTCAATCTTGATTAAACACACACATACACAGAGAGAGAATCAATTTATATAGCCAATTACAATTACCCCCACTCACAGTCATTGTCTAATCGCAAATCACACAGGCTTTATTTTTTAGACAACAACAAATGTTGATTTATAATCTTCACTTGACTTAATCCCATTTGTTTATTGTTCCATTAAAACAAATATTGTATCTGAGAAGAAATTCTTCTTAATTTATTCAGCTTTCAAGACTGTTATAAGAGAAAAAATTCATTTATTCTTTTTAAAAAGTTGAAAAGAAAATTGGATCGAGTTTGTTCTCACGACTTAAATAACATTTATTATTTTAGAATTCCCCATATCTCTACGACGCCATTTTTTCTAATTAAAATTATATACAACACTTGTATTTAAATGTATTTGAACATTATTAAAAAAGATATTTTTTTATTGAAGTGGAGAGAGAGAGAGAGAGAGAGCGTCGTCCGCCATTAATTAAAACAATAAACTCAAAAAAAACAAATGAATTTAATTATAATAATAAATGTTAAAATTAATTAACATATTTAGTTTAAATTCTGTTTTTTATTATTTATTAGTAACTAAGAAAAAAAAAAAAAAACAAATTGATTAAAATTCTGAGAATATAATTCATCGACGGTAACAATTGAAAATCTCTAATATATAAACTTGAAAAGAGGTTATGTCCTAGAATTTGTTCTTTCATCTTCTTCTTATTTATATATAAATACATAAAAGAACAGCGAGAAGAATACGAGACAACAATAACAACAACAATTTCTTTATTACATCAAAATCCCCTTTTTGCTTTATGCTCTTTAACATTTTCTGAATTTGTTGTTATCCTCTGCTTTCTGTATATTTATTATTCTCTCCTATATACTATGGAGAGATGTAAAAATAAATAACTCATTCAGGTAAATAATATAAAATATAGGTCAGATCATACAAAGAATAATAAATGAAGAAAAACAATTCATTTTTGACATTTGAAATTCTAGTTAAAATACAAAAGATTAACTCACCTTTTTTTTTTTTTTTAATTGATATACATAATATATATATATATATATTCTACATCTCAGTTTTTCTTCCCATTCATTTTCCATTTTGAAATTTAACCAAATATCTTTAATGAAAATAAGTGATATTTATACAATTTACTAATGAAGTAAATTAAGCCAAAAAGAGTCATTTAATTTTAACTTCAATTTTTTCAAAAAAATAAAAAATTATTTCATCTAACCTTTTTTTTCATAATTCTGCCATATATGCTATATTTAGAAAAATAGTTCTCTTTGATAGTTTCATTATTCATACGTCAATTGCCCCGTAGAGTGCAGCACTAGTTAAGGACGCCTGGCGGGATAGAGAGAGGGAGATTCTTCTATGTCTATATGGATGCCTATAAGCCAGGAGGCTAGAAAAGAAACCAACACAAGAATGCTTAGCAATTTAATTAATTCAAATGGGAGATTTAATTGACATATTTATAATTAGAAAAAGAAATTGAAAAAAAAAAAATAATATTTTAATTGTAATTTAAGATCATTTTAATATAATTAATGTAATTATTTATGATTGTTGAAAGGAAAATCTTTAATTAAAAAAAAAAAAAAAAAAAAATACATTGATATTTAGGAAATTTGTCGAACCTGTAGTCGCATCAAAAGCCGAGTTCCCGGGTAACATCATTGAGCAAGAAAATACAAATTTGTGGGTAAATTCTTTTTTTAAGACGCAACGTTTCACGGACATTTCTTGTTGTCAAATTATTATTTACCTAAAATAAGATTTCACTTCTCTTTTATCTTTTTCAATAATAGTAGGAAAATAAAGTTTGAAACAAGCACGTTTTTAATTTATTGATAAAAGAGAGATTTCTCTCAAGGGACGTTTTGCATGCATTAAACATTTTTCTTTCCTTTAGAGTGTCTAATAAATAATAACTTAAAGCCAACCAACCAATGACGTCACAATTGATTCTTTTTAATTTCCTCCTAATGAAAATTGCATTATTAATTAATTTTGAAAAAAGAATATTAAATTTTAGAAATAAATTCTCTCTGTATTATTTATTTATATATCAATAATTCCAACATTCCATTCAAATATTCCAAAATAATATAAACAATTTTCAAGAATTTATTATAAATCGCATGCAATATTTGGTTAAATGGAATGCATTCACTCATTATTTAAAAAAATGCATTGTTGATTTCAATTAATAATAAGAAATTTTACGATAACCGTCATTTAGTAATATATCTATTGGGTGTCCAGGCATTCTTATTTAAGCCATTTATTTAAACAATTAAAGATAAACATGGATTTTAATTCTAATATTATTAATAAATATGTTAATTACGGAAAATCTCACATTTAATTATAATAATTGTAATTTTTTATTTTAGTTTGTTGTTTTATATCTATAATTAATGGCGGACGACGCTCTCTTTCCTCTCCACTTCAATAAAAAAACATCTTTTTTTAATAATGTTGCAATTAATTTAAATACAAGTGTTATATATCATTTTAATCAGAAAAATGGCGGCTTTTAGAAGATAAAATTAAAAATATAAGAAAACGCCACAAATAAATAATTTTTTATATTTTCTTTATTTAAGACATTCATTTATTGTATGAAAGAATGGAAAAATTATAAATGTCTCGGAGGAATATATAACCTGCAAAACTTTATTCTCTTTAATATTATCATATCATCATATTATAATAAAAAGCGCTAGCAACTGACTTCCTGTCCCGGCGTGTATGTGCCTCTTCTCTCACTGATTGGCCAGATTTACAAGAAGTGGAGTTAGGGGAGGGAAATGTAAAATTTTGCAATTGATCGCCGAAGGCGAGCAAGGGGGCGCAGGGGGGCGTGTTTTGAGAATAAATCCCTACTATTTAACCGATTCGAGATAATTATTAGCTTTGAGTTTAATAAGATTTTTTATCGCCTTTTGCGGACCACTTTTGAATGCCTTCTTATGAATTTAAAATAAAATTTAATTCTTTTCAGTTGAATGGTTCCTAAAGAAGAGAAAAGATTCATTTTGGAATGAAAAGTTTCACATCTATTTAAAGGCGTAAAAAGAAAAGAATTTAAACATAAATAGAAGACATAGAGCTTATTAAAAAAAAAAAATAAAATTCCTCTCTCATATCTCGAGATATTTTATTCATTTCTAACGCAACAAAAGAAATAAAAAAAAAAAAAAATAAAGAAATCTTTCTTTCTTGATAAATTGCTTGAGTTTCTAAGCTTTAAAATATTGATTACAAAAGAAGGAGTTAATTTTTTTTTTTTTTTGTATATGCGTGCGTGTCCCTTCCCAGCGGGCTTTAATTCCAATCAGATCAGGTCATTTGATTTCTCTGCTTTTTTAAAGTGAAACTTTATTTTGATCGACACAAATTTTTTCGTTTCTCTCATCAGCATGTCGCGTTACAAGCCGTGACGTCAAAGGCCATGACGCTACAAGTTATGACGTCACAAGTCGTGACGACAAAAATAGAAAAGTTGAAAATTAATATATAGGACAAATTATAACAAAATAATTGTGAGATTTAATTATTGAATTTTTAAATTGATAAAATATAATTTTTAAAATAATTTAAAATGATTCAAATACTAAATAAATATTTTTCTTCAGTTTTTAATAGCCTCTATTGATTTCCCATTTTCCAATTATTAAGTTAAAATTAAAAACGCGATTTTAATACCCTTAATTGAATAATTTTCTGAACATTTTCAGTTTAAAGCCTACGATCCGAAAAAAAAAAGTTTCACTTGCATCGTGATTTCATAAAACCACACAATGATTTTTTTAAGGCTGGTGTTATTACTTTACTTTTAAACACCCAATTTAAGATGTTAAATTTTAACGTCTGTTTTTAGAGAATAGGTGTAGTGTAAAGGTTGTGGTCACTCCAGTTTATTTTATTATCTAAACACATTTTCCAGATTTTTCTCGACAAATAAAAAAAAAAAAAAAAAAAAAAAAAAAATGAAAGAGAGGTTAATTAGAAGAAAGTAAGAAATTTAATTATATCGTAATTAAAGGCTCTAATAATATTAAGAATTTTTATCTCCCCCCTCGCCTCTCAATTTGCAGCTTGTCTGTCTTTCTTCATCACCCTCTTGCTCTTTTTTTTTTTTTTTTTTTTTTTAATCAAATCCATTCTCTCTAATTTTGAAATGACGCAATACGCATAAAAAAAAAATATGAAAGGAATTTAATGAATTCAATAGAATGTAAATTCATCATAAAAAAGGTTGAATTTTCGTAAAAATAGACTAGCCAAGGGGGCATTTGCACCCTGACCCACCGCCCTCTACTTATACTACCCCAAGTATTGGGTATAGGGTCAGACCGAAACAAGATTTTCAGCCGAAACCGAAACCGAATTTCCCCCTCAATCTTGTTAGTTTCGGCCGAAACAGAAACTTATATTTCCTATACAAAATTCATATCATTTTACCTTTTTTTTTTATAGTGATAGTAGATTTTTTTCCAAACTCAGGCTTCGGCTGGTTTATGGCCGAAATTGAAACCACGGCCGAAACCAGAATTTTTGGCCTAAACCGAATATTCGGTGGGCGCTCTAAAGGGGGGGGGGCAATATTTTTTTCTTACATAACCTATAATTTTTTTTTTTATATATTCAGAAACTAGACTTTCTCCCGAGTAAAATGATATATAATATTTGTACCCTAATTTGTCATAAATTTGTTAAAAAATCATTTAAATTTGAAAATTGTGCATAGCAACAGAGCAAAATCAAAACAAACAAACGCGTTGCGTTATTTCTTTGAATAATGGGTGGGCAAAGTTGTGCGCTCGGCTTAGTCCGACCCTTTATTTTTATTTTATTTCTGTCTTTAATTGTTTTATAGAAAACATTTCTTTATTATCTTCTCTCTCATTATAATCGTTTTAAATTCACTTTTCGCCTTATTCTTCCATAGTGCCAATGTTAATTTCCTATAGGGATTTGTATGTTAACTAGCCGCGTCGCCCGCCTTCGGTGGGCTTCGCGCCTAGCCGGGGGCTTCGCCCCCTGGACCCCCCTCCGGCTGGCTCGGGCCCGCCTGCGGCGGACCCTCGCCTTTTCTTATTGATGAGAACCCGTGGCGCCCGCCTTTACATATAGACAGGGGGCTTCGCCCCCTGGACCCCCCGCCAGCTGGCTCGGGCCGCCTGCGGCGGACCCTCGCCCTTTCTTCTTAATTATGAAAAAATTATCATTACTATTCCAAACCAGTGCCTGTTTGAAGATTTGTTTACATTCATGGAATACACAAATGAAAAGAATACTTAAATATTTCTCTATACATTTCCTATGGGAGAAATCGTAACTTTAAAAATTAATAACTCAAAAAGTTATAGGAATTTCGGGATGAAAATAATTTTCCTGTAATCCCGAGAAGGTCCTCTTTATGTATAAAAAATTTCATTTCAAAATTCCAACGGGAAGTTGCCTAAATAGAGAGTGACAGACAGACAGACGGACATTAGTGAATTATATATATAGATTTCGATTCAAAAGGGGGTCCCCTTTGGAACTTTTTACGCATTTAAATTTTTTTTTTTCCAATTATGAAATTTTGTATTTATTTACGATTCTATATTGTGTATAAAATGTCCAAATATGAGATTAAAATTTTGAAAAATAACCATAGTTTATTTGAAGCAGTCAACATTTAAAATGCAAGTTTGAAACTAAGGTGCTATCGGAAACTAAATATATCTCGACACAAAAAATCTGGTGTGACCGCAACAGAGGAGTTATTCAAGCCTCTAACTTTTTCGTGCATGGCTCCCCACCCGGCCACTATATGTTAAACGAAAAACATAACTTTTACAATTGTTTTTAATTAAATTATTAAATATTGAATTTATTTTTAAAATGTTTGGTTTTATTGCAAACAAAACAAAAGGCGAACAAATAAAGCAGCATAGAATTTGTAGTTATGAAAGCTTTTTATTTGACTTTCTCTGTTTTAGCTTCCCTCTCTTTCTCTCTTTCTCTCTGTTATTTAAATCAGATTTGATGCTATTTTAATTTTTAATTTAATCTCCTCTCTTTAGTTATAATAAATAATTATTAAATTTTCTCTTTGATTGTTGATTAGAAAAATGGCGGCTTCTCTGGTGTGACTGGTCACCCAGCATACAACTTTCTTTTATTTTTAGTAATTAATTGAAAGTGATTTTTACTTTCTCTTACTCTATATAGGAAATACAGTAGAGTCCCGTTAATCCGAACTAAGGTCGTTCGGATTATCGGGAAGTTCGGATTAACCGGAATTGTAAGCTTGAATTCGTTAATTTTGATAATAAAGTCGTATTTATAACGTTGTAAACCGTGAAACTTGTCGGTGATATTAAATTCTAAATAAATATTTCATAATAACAATAAAATAAAGTTCCTTTAATGTCTTATTTTCATTTATATTACTCTTAAATAAATAAATAAATCGTACGCAAAAGGAGTTCGGATTAACCGGAAGTTCGGATTAGCGAGGTTCGGATTACCGGGACTCTACTGTATATAGATCGCGATCATGTCAAAAATTCGATGTCGAGATTTTGATAAATATACACTAATTTCAGGAGGAGTGGCTGAATGTATAATTGAGTAGTGAGGATATTCAAGGCAGCCAAAAGCAATAAAGAAAAAATTATATCTCTCTTTAGCTTTAATTCATACGTTTGTCGACGTTTCGGCCGATATTCCTGTCTTCGTCAGGACAAAGAAAGTGCAACTCCTGACAATGCGTTTGTGCAAACATTCGCCGACTTAAGGGGCGCGTCTCGGGGTGCTAACTTTGGGACATTCCAGCGGCCACAATTTTGAAGCTATCGACCTCAAATTTTTTTTAAATTAAAGCTATTTAAAATATCTACAAGTTGTAGAAGCCCTTTTTTTGATTTTCGAAAAAAAAATTTTTTTTTTAGATTAATCGCATTAAATAAAAGATATTTTTAAAAAAAGGAGCTCTATATCTTGTAGATAATTAAATTAGTAATCATTGTGTTAAAAAATAATTAATTTTTTGCCTTTAATTAATTAGCTGGAAAGTCTAGAATGAAATTGGACTAAAAAGCTTTTTTGAAGCAACTCTAGTTCAAGGTTTCTCCGCTTGAGAGCGTTGCAAACGTTACTCATGAAATTCACTTCTCCCAATATTCATCTTTGCTCTCTATGACAGGTTCCTTGTTAAAATACCATTTACATTACAAAAAAATAATTATAATAAAATAACAATAAATATTATATTAATTATATTAATTATACCTGGCTCAGTTAGCTAGCGAGTTTTATTGTTTGCATAGGTGCCAGACAGGGGCGTAGCGAAGAAATTTTTCAGGGGGGAGAAGGCCAAAAATGCCAACTAAATTTAATCAATTTGCCAACTGTACAATTCACATTCTTTTTCATCCTATATATATATTAATTTACTAGAGGCTAAACCCGACGCCCCTTAGTCGCTATATGACATGTTCGATGTTTTATGTCCCCTCCCCCTTCACTTTGCTATTTTAATATTAAAAAACTAAAGGATTAAACAAAATTTTTGATAGAAATATAATTAAGGCAAGATTTTTTTCAATTGAGAAATTCCCCATATAATTACACTCAATGAAAAATTTTGTTGAGTAGTACAGGACTCTTACCGACTAAATCCCTCTTCTATTGTCTAATGTGTAATTTACCGGGGTGTTTTGAGCAATTCCTGGGTTTTTATATAGGATACCCTAATTCCAAAAATACCATAAGTTTTTCTCCATCAAATTTAGTTTTAGAGATTTAGAGAAAATTAAATTTTAATAGAAAATGAGCTCTAAAGCGACTCTTATTTTGAATTTTCTGGCTTTACCCATTAAAAAGAAATACATTAGAACCTCGCTTAGGGTGCCCTTTCATAACAAGCAATTTGCATAACGAGCAAAAAAAATTGTAAAAATATGATTTGCTTAACGAGTGACGTTTCGCATAACGAGTGGAGAGGAGAGAGAAAGTCCCGGATTGTGCTCATTTTACATCAGTCTGTGTATGGTCTGTGTCATGAGGGGACAGCTCTAAGGGGAGAATGTTATTGTTTCGCCTAACGAGTGTTTCGCTTTACGAGTACGATTCTGGAACGAATTATGCGAAGTTCCACTGTACATAGAAATATAAAGTTTCAGCCCAATTGGAGGCGATTTAGTGGTGCAAAACACGGCTAAAATTTTAGAAAAATCGAATTTTTTCAGTTTTTTCAACTTTGGACACCCCTAATAAGTAGAATCTTTTACCATCACTGAATGCAAAAAAACATATATTTACGATATTCTGTAGTTCTTTCACTTTCCAAAAATCATTCTAAAGAAATTATGAACAAAATAGTTACCAAAGTCAATTTTGTTAAAAAGCAAATATAAGAAAATTTTATGATAAAGATGGTGTTTTGAGCCAAGAATTTGGAGCTATTCTTGGGTATATGGATGGATAGCACTAAATCCTGACTAAGAAAACAGTTTTGCTCCTAATTTTGTTATCAATGAATTTTTTTTTTTTCGGCTACAGAGGCCAGGTATGACTTTATTTAAAATATTTCTAAATTACATTATACCGATGGCTACCGATAGGACGTTCCACAAGCTGATTGCTCTGGGTCCCCAATCCCGGGGCTTTCGCCACGCTTGGCATTTCTTAACTTTTGGAAAGTTAAAAACTATAGAAGATCGTAAACATACTTTTTTACAACGCTTTTAATAACTTGCTTTCCTGTTTTTCCGACAAATTTGCAAATCGAAATTTCGACCACTTCTACTTAAGCTAGAGCTTTGAAATTTTATACACGTATGTAACTCCCGACAATGCAATATTTGATGTGTCTCATCTTTGTAGGTGAATTAATACAAAATGGCGGCCTCAAACTTTACAGTATAGACCTATTTTTCTATGTATTTCAACTAACTGCATATTTTTAAGGGGTAACGACTTAAAAAAAATCTAGAAAATTCAAAATAAGAGTCGCTCTTGATCAGATTATTTATTAAAATATAATTTTCTCATATCTCTAAAACTAGAGCCGATGGCGCAAAATTGATGGCATTTTTGGAATTAGCGCTTCCATATAGCCAGGAATAGTCCTAAATTTCAAAAAACTTTTTGTTGACCTGTATAAAATTTATATTTCTATCAAAAACATTGTTTAATTTGGAATTCCTTTTTTTTACAATTATACTGTAGTAATAAAGAAAATTCAAATGAACGGCTGAGGTTTCTTTTATTTGTTCAAATATTTTATTTTTCTCTTTTAAAATAATCCTAATGATTTTCTTTATGTGTTTGTATTATATTGTATATAAATTTATATTCAGTAAAAAGAGAAAATAAATTTATTTATTTGAAAATTAAAAAAATTTTTTTTTTTTAAATAGATGAAAATGTAAAAAAAGAAAATTTAATTTTTTTTTTAAATTAAAATATAAATTAATTTCTGCTAAATAAACTTTATTTTGCCAACTGGTCCTTGATTTTGCCAACATTTGCCAACTCGATCCGACCTGGGGGGGAGACTCCCCCCATCCCCCCTTGGCTACGCCCCCTGGTTTCATGTCGAGATTTTGATGGAAATACAAGTTTTGAGGTACTCTGAGTTCAGTAGCGTAGCCAGGATTTCTGCTTGGGGGGGGCAAAAGTTTTATGAACACCCGGGGGGAGACAGGGGGAGGGGCCCTTCTCCAAGAAACTAAAGTGGAGAAATTTGTTTTAGATAATATAATAATTATAAATAAAAAACAAAATAAAATTTTTTTTTCTTGAAATAAAAAATAATTTTAATACAAAATTCGTAAATATTAGAGATTTTTTCAATTATTTATGTTTTTTTTTTAGATTTTAGAATTTATGAGAGTTAATAAAATAAATATAAAAAATCATTAGGAAAAACAACAGGTATTTTTTTGTTTTGGAGAAAGCTTTGGGGGGCCTGCCCC